>NNCF01126330.1:1721480-1750307 GCA_002313205.1 Laupala kohalensis | reverse complement strand
TTTTTTGAATCCGCCTCTGCCTTAGGGCCCTTGATCGGAATTGATGGGATGGTCCCTTGCTCGCTTCCGGAGAGTAAATTAGTTGTTTTTTTTCCTCCACGTGGTCATACGCAGTTTGTACTGTTTTCTGACAATAAATTTATATTTATATTTATGCTTGAATCATAATATTTACATCATGCTTTATTTCATCGTAGGAATTACGTGGAAGTTGGATATGATCTTTGTTGCAATTCTTGAAATGAAACGAACTTTTTTCTGTACGACGCATTAAGATAGTGATTCCTTGAATGAATATGTCTAGTTCTTCACATTCAGAAAAAGTGGAAGGTATGAGACTTCACGATATTTTTGAATGCAATTTTGTGATGAAATGCCACGTTCAGGAATGTTTGTGTAATACAGGAACAATCGTGAAGCACGGTTTCATTTGCAAGTGTGAATAAGAAGAACAGAAACTCATTGACACTGTGTTAAGGCGTTGTACGGCAGATTGGCATGAGCTGAGCGTATTTTTGACTGCCTGACTATACCAAGGTATGTAAGAGTTTGCATAACACCATTCAGTAATCTGAATATAAAAGACACAATACAAAATAATGAATCGTACTATATTACTATCGTAAAACCAGTACTACGATAAATTGTAAATATCAATTAAGTGCATAAATTGCTATTCAATTGTTTTTCATCCTGGCCCGGGTTTTTCATCCTGGCCCGGGTTTTTCNGGTAGAGGCGGATTTATCATACAGGTTCTCTAGGCTTTGTCTAGGGGCGTGTTTATTGTAACAATAAATCGTGAATTTAGTGTTATTTTAATTCTTATGATTTTTAAACAGAATAATCTATAGTTCGATAATAACTTACATGTAATTTTTTGCTTAAAATTACAAACATATTGACATTCTATTAGTATTATAACTCGCAGCTAACTTTTTATCTTATCTAGGAATTTTTGCTGAATTTTTTGAATCCGCCTCTGCCTTAGGGCCCTTGATCGGAATTGATGGGATGGTCCCTTGCTTGCTTCCGGAGAGTAAATTAGTTTTTTTTCCCTCCACGTGGTCATACGCAGTTTGTACTGTTTTTTGACAATAAATTTATTTATAACCTAAATAATTGTAATATAAAATGAATCGATAACAGAAAAAATAATTTCGAATTAATAAAGTAATTTACTTTAAGTATATTCGTATCAAGAAGATGGCACTTAGACTGTTTTCTTTTTTCAGTAAACAAAAATTGTCCATGAAATCTCTTAAATTTGAAACAAATTGTCTTTTTTTAACAGTCGATATATTATTATTGTCGATGTGTAATATTTGTACGTCATATCTTGGTCGCTACACCATCTTTTTCAATATTAATTAAGTAGGTTCAGTCAATATCGAGGTTGTGACAGGAACCACGGAGGGTGAAGGTGAGGTTGATGTAATAATAATGAAAGATGAGGAGGAAGTACACTTCCTGTCATACAATACATGGAGGTGAAACTTCATGAACTGCCACAGACTGTTTATTCGACGGGCTAGAATCTGGGACTGGATTCCGATACAAGATGTCTACGACTAGAGTATCCACATAGGACACACTACAATGGCTGTATGCATAAAAGCGAATCAAATCGTTTTACGCTAATGCGGTGCAGCCATCGTTTAACTTCTTTACGTAAAAAGTAGAAATGTTTACTTATTAAAGTATGTGAAGCAGGTGCTAAGTAGAAACGGAGTATCTGCCCTAAATCGTAAGCATAAAAAGTAACTTCTGAAGAAATGCTTTAAAACGTCGTAGTACGGATCTTACTGTGAATTATTACCTACCTAGGTCACCTTTTATGCAAACAATTCAGAGCAGATACTCCGCATCTATTTCACATCCTTTACTACTAAGTAAAAGAAAGTAGCACTTGGGGCTTTATGTGTTATCTCTCCTCCTACATTTTGTTCGTAGAAATCAAAAGTATTCTACGCTGGCGGTGTAAAAGCTTTTAATTCACATTTATGTAACCGGACAACATTTTCCATGTAATTACAACTATGTAACTTCAATTTAGATACATGTATACAATTGTAAGCGCTTTTTTATTCTAGAATAAGACTATTTCTTATAGAAGTCAACTGATATTTTAAGAAAGTTCTTATTAATGTATGGACTACACTGTGTTTCCTGTTCTTGAAGCTTGTAACCCATCGATATGAATTTATAGATCTTTTAACCGAATTCATAATTTTCTATGGATATTCGTTTTAGTGTTAGTAAAAACCGCCGCTGAAATAGTTCCGGAGCGGGGCGAGACATCGTGGCGTTTAAGGGGTGTACCCGAAAAGGAAAAGGAAATTTTCAGAAAGTAAGAGATATACGAGTGCATTCTTGACTCTCTGGACACGTTAACATTTACCAACAACTTTAATGTTTATTGTGAATTTTTTAAACACTAGACACTCAACTTTATTTTGCGCGGTAGATTACATACTTCTAGTCATTCTAGAACATCTCATGCCATAATCATTTCTATTGACTCATGTGTTTTAAACTTAAGGTAATAGTACAAATTTAAATATAATTTGATGTACTAATTTTATTTCAATGTTGTTTACTTTCGATAAACATTTTTGGTAAATAATTTCGGCATAATTTTCATATTGATCTATCTTTTCCAATGTCCGGTTTGAGGGAGGGGGGTGGCAGCGGCATCATCACTGCTGCGGGTGCTTATTTGTATATTAATTAATTTATATCGTACATCACTTTCATAGCTCATTATAGATTTCTTTCTTTCTTTTTCTCCTCATGTATTAGAAACCACATCTATCCAAGGTTCTATTGTCTTTAAATATTGTTTTCAGTTATATGATGCTTTTTTACTTGGGTGAAAATATCCACTTTGTCAATAAACAGAGGATGGGAGGATGGTGGTGCATATCTAAAAATTATTTAATATCAAGCCAGGTACTTTTCGTATTCCGAAGACAAGTCTAAATTAAACTTTTCATTAATAATTAACTATTAATCGGTAATTTTGCGGTTAGTTATTATCTGCACCTACACTTTGATTTTATTAAGACATGTACTGTGAAACTTACAATGTAGTCGCTATATCTCGTGGTACACTCGAATCACGACACTAACTACTTCACAATCACGTCGAAATTACTTCTCGAATTCACTCACAAAACAAACATTTTAATTACATCACGCACGTCCTTTTTTCGGAATCGGACACATGAGAAGTTGTTACACGCGCCATGTCGTGTATTTTGCACCCTACTTACAGTAGTATTAACTCGGAAGTAAAAAATGGAAGAAGAAAAACAAAGAAAATGGAAGAAGAGGAGTAAACTCGGACTAAACATGCGTGGAGAGTGGTAGGTGAAATGCAAATATCAGAAGGCAGTGCGGACACCTACTGCGAGGATTAGGCGCGACTAAGGTGAGAGCAGCGTGTAGGAGGTACCGCCTATAAGTAGCATGGCTTCGGGGGCGTTGAAGGTAATGGTAGTGATACAGGTAAAATTGCAATAGATGATTGGTTATATCATTGAACTTAAGAAACTGTTCATAAAACACCGTGAGAATGGGTAAAATGAGTGTGAGGGAAGTTTCCGTGGTTTTCTTGCAGTCTGTACAGATAAACCTTACCGAGTGCCAAGACAGGCGAGCTAGATCCTCATTCCAACACTTGTTCATATAATCATGGTAGCAACACGATTATGAGAATGTTAGTTACAATATCTTAAAAGATGACCCAGATGGAGACACTGGAGTGGATCGAATATTTAAGTGCTTCTTGTAGTAGTTTTCCTTCATCATCAACAGGAACAAGATATGGTATACGAACAGAAGAAAGAGAGTGCAGCGTTAAGTGACACCTGTGTCTAATAGAACTAAGTCACTATATTGTCGAATTACTCGAATACCGGTCAAGGCATCTTGGAAAGTCATTTACTTACCATACTTCAGTAAGAGATACTCCTTAAACTCTTGAAGCACACCGTTATCAAAACACACAAGATTTATTATTTTTCATATATTTTTCGGGTGGCAAAAATATTGTAGGAAGAACTTGGAACATCGATTCATGTTTATTTCGACGAGGAAAACAAAAATACTCCTGAAGAATAAAAGGGAAAAACGTTTATGAAATTGATGACTTGATATCAACTAATGTTGTGCTAGAACGTGCTTCATTTGTTGTGCTGGAAATATTTTAATCATTTGTGATATGTTTAGACAACGTGTGCATAAGAACGTCGCTAACTACAAAATATTTGAATATGTGAGTATCGCTACTAGAGAATACGTGAATGAGCAGGTAATTTTTAAACTGCATTTTTGTTGTTAATTCAAGAACTATACATATAAATCAAATCCTTTTTCCCATCAATATTAATTTACTAAATAGAATATGCGTAATATATTTTCCATGTATGAGGATAAGTCGAATGGGACATACAATTTTTTTCTCTGGCTTTGCTTTTGTTTTGCTTCAGTGAAACTAGGAAAAAAACTAGTCATATAAGGAGATACCCCACACTTGAGGGAGTCAAATGGAACATTACGTCACCTTGTATCTACCATCTACCACCCCCACTCCACTCTACCCCCGCTTCTCCCCCTACCCATCCAACTTGGGTCCCATAAAATTAACAGCACATCAACAGGTTATTGCACAAACTGACTAACAACCTCGTGAATTTTTCATGGCACAGATTGGTGTTCGGAACAGGACGAGGAAACTTTCCTCCTCTGACTTGCGGCGTCGCTCACGCAGGCCGTCTCTCTCCCCCTCTTCTAGACAAAACACCGAACGCTACACCCCATTCCTCTCCAAGTAAACACCTCTCTTCCTAAAGAGTCTTCAAGTCCCAATAATAATAATAATAATAATAATAATGATAATAAATTCAACATATAACCGGAGCTTGTAATACGTTGGCACAAACTAATTATTTACATCGCCATAACCAGGTGGCTAACATAATTCACCAAGCATTAGCTTTAAAGTATTGTCTTATAGAAAATAACACACCTTATTACAAATATGAGCAGGCTGACGTTTTAGAATCAACAAACTTCAAATTATATTATGACAGGTCAATAATCACAGACATAGTACAATTCATAACAACAGATCAGACATGTGCTAAAAGATCAAGTAACAAAGACAACCTATTTGATAGACATAGCTGTGCCAAACACTCACAACCTTCAGAAAACAATTCAGGAAAAGTAACAGAAATAGTGACCTTAAGGCAGGAATACAAAGAATATGGAACATGGAGAGAGTTTACACAGTACCGGTAGTAATGTCCGCTTCAGGAGTCATCCCTATCTCTTTCCACAATAGTAAAATTGTGTAAGTAAAAAGCAAGTTAAAATTGCGTAAGACCTTTTATGTACAACTTCAGAAAACTGTTTTGCTAAACACATCAAGAATAGTCAGAAATTTTTTGGATCATCCAGAGTGAGTGTGCTTGGTGTAGCCCTTACATCAGTACGACCTGCAGAAAAATCTGAGATCCTAAACGGAATAAAATAATAATAATAATAATAATAATAATAATAATATTCCCAACGAAAGTTATCGCACTGTCCTACGTCTTTTACCATTGTGCCGTACCTTCGAACACTGTCCCGTACCTTAGAAAATTTATCATCTTTTGTAACATACTTGTACCTCTTTTAACATTCTTCTAAATTTTCTAACATTTTGTTTTCTCCACTGTTTTTCCAATTCTACAAGAATTCTTTCCGTTGTTAACAATTTCTTCCAATGTAATTACTATTTTAGTACTTTGGTATCATTTCTGTCAATATAATTTCTTTTGAGAATTCCATTCTCTACCTTCGACATATTCTGGCACTTCCTTTTCATAGTCGAATATTACTAATGTCTGTATATAGATATAAAATGATTATTCTATGACATTTATCCAGATTGATTGGAGAATTCATGGTGAAAGGTATATTAATTTTATTTATTTTAAACTACTACTCTAAAAAAATTTCTTTTTTTGTAAGTCAACAAATGAAAACATTATTTCCAAACCCTCTCTCACACATTTATTTCAAAATTTTCTTCTGAACTCTTTAGATATATAAAAACAATAATTTGTTCCTGAGCAACAATAAAAAAAATTGATGTGGGGCGTGCGATAATTAATTATTAATTAAATAAATAATGTGACACTAGAAAATCATTAGTGACCTCTTATTTTAATGACGCATTCATAACACATTCTAACTTTCCCTCTCTACCCCTTCAAGCACGAACCTCTCAATACCAACAGCGTTCGCCCTCTCACCGCCGACGCATCGCTAACTTCATACTTAACCCTTCCCAGTTCGCCCCTGCAGTCTTCCCCCACCGCACGTACCCTGTTCTCTCCCAGCACTAACAAGTTGTTTCTCTACGTTAAACACATTACGTATTGGTGGATGTGCGCTATGTTAAGTTCCCAAATGAATAATTCACATGAAAGGAAATTCATAACAGAGAACTACATATTTGCGGAAAGAACAAATCCTCCTCATTATTTTTTTATTTTCTACAGAAACTTGCATATAGAAATATCTATTTGCTTTATTTTGCGATGTCATTTTAAGCATTTAAATTCTGTGTTTACTTGAACGTGGAGATTCAATTTTTGGGTTAAAATACAGAAAAAAAGGATAGGGTTCAAATTGTCACCCGGATTTTAAATTTCTCTCCTCAACACTTACTCAAGATGGCGTAAGTAGCATCTTAAGTGACGAAACGTACTAATTCTAGACGCATTGGAGATCCTGCGGTTGTCACAACTCATCCTAGTTCTTGTTATACTTGTGAGTAATATGAACATACGACAAATCACCAGACAAACTTGTCATGTAATAGGAATCTCGGGCTCTGTTAAAGGAGTCTGCGTTACTGAAAAAGTCGGCAAATATTACACAAATAGTCTGTAAAAAATTGATCAGCAAATGAAGTAGAAACTCGATAATGATGTGGATGAATAATAAACGACAATAAATAATAGAGAGACGATTCTACTACAGAATACAAGTACACAAGTTCACCTTTACAGATTGGCGTACAAGGTATCAGTGCTATTATATACTAGCATTATAATTGAGACCCACGTAAATGCAGACTGTTCTAAGTAGCAAAAATATGTTTTTACGGGAGACACATATAATTGATTAAATGTCATAATTGACTATGAAAAAGTGAACAAAATTCATCATAGATGTTAAGTATTGCAACTAATTGTACTTATAAAAGATAAAATTTTACCCAAATTTTTTTCCAAATTTATGGTGCTCTGTTGAAGTCATTTTGAATGCCAAACTATGGAGTGCCATGTGTGATTTCCAAAACAGCTCCAAATACCATGGATAGTAATAATAANAAAAACAGTACAAACTGCGTATGACCACGTGGAGGACAATAAACTAATTTACTCTCCGGAAGCAAGCAAGGGACCATCCCATCAATTCCGATCAAGGGCCCTAAGGCAGAGGCGGATTAATTTTTTTTTGCACAAGTTCCTAGATAAGATAAAAAGTTAGCTGAGAGTTATAAAACTAATAGAATGTCAATATGTTTGTAATTTTACGCAAAAAATTACATGTACAAGTTATTATCGAACTATAGATTATTCTGAGTATAGTGTTTAAAAATCATAAGAGTTGAAAAAAAACAACACTAAATTCACGATTTATTGTTACACAAATGAATTTGTGTGCCACGCCTGATAACCATACTTCTGTCTGAACTGGCGTTACGACAAGTTATTGAATCAAAATTATTGTATAATATTGATTTCATCAACTGTTATTGCACAATACATGTTAGCCTTACGACTATGCATATATTTAGACCGTCATAGCAATTAAACTATAAAGAGAAGACACTTGAAGTCCTCACAGCGTAAGGAAAGGAACGATATGTAACCAATGGAGCGAAAACGCGGTGTTGTCGTATGCCTGTAGTGGAGCATGGTCTAGTGTTGCTACACTCATTCTAGACGGTATGTCGCGGGACCCACACATTCACAACTTCAGACGGTGTCAGACACACAAAAGGTTAGCGATCAAGGCCTCTGTCCGGCACAGTTGGCATATCTATTACGGCGTATATACGAATAGGCTGATCAGAATCAATATAGGTGGCAGTATCCGAACACTTAACTCACCAAGATTCTGCTGAGACGAGTGAAACGTCAACGTGTCTGCTGTGAGAGGAACTGTCTCGCGAAAACTGACAGAAGCTCTTTGAGTTTCACATTATCTTTTGGTTCCTTCCTCATTACTACTACTTCTGACCACTGAAGATCGATTACCACATCATTGGTGTTGCCAAAGAACGTTTTAGGCAAAAAAAAATTGTCTCGTAGTAAGTTTTACATTGATTTTTTAAAAATTTAAACAGTTCTTATATTCTTATCCACCACATAAAATAGCCAAGTTATACGCACAGATTTTTCTTTTTCGAATTTTGTGTTCACATCACGTTGTATGGAGCGGGAAATGCCATAGTGAATCCCAGTTTATCTTCCATGCATTCGAAAACTTTGATAATCCATTTTCTTCAAAATAGCTCAGAGGAAGGGTCACGTTCGAGTTAGAATGGCTAGGAAGGCGTTGTTTAATTGTTTGAACCATTGTTGAAGTCAGTATATCCTGACATTTTAGTTTATTGCACGAGGAAAATATTTTTATAACTAAGTTTATCGACTGAATTTAATGAAATCTTCGCGATTCTGGTATTCATCAAATTAATTTATATTTATTATTTGTTACAATTATATGTATACGTTGACCAATTTCAAGTTTCACACGAAAAATTTCTTCGATCTTGCAACAATCAAGTAAGCGTATGTATTTGTTGAACACAATTTTTTAAATAACACTAAATTTTATAGATCCGTGATTCTCATGAATTTTTTTTTGTATTTTCTCACATTAAGGAAGTTTTCTTAAAAGAAAACAAATTAATATTCTTTGGTATTTCATGCCTTCTTAATTAGTTTTTGTGGCCAGAAGATGATGAAATAAAAGATATAAGGATAGCTGGAAGCTACTCCACTGAAATGAAGGAACGTTTGGAGTCCTCTATCTTCTACACTTACATGTATTACTACTTCCATTTTCGGTTTAATAATTAATTATCCACCAAAAATTCCATTAAAAATTGTTAGCAAAAAATAGAATTTACATATTTTGCAAATTGGCATATGTTTTTCTTTAGAAACAATAAAACTATTCAGACAAAAATAATTTTTGTGTGTTTAAGATCAGTTGAGGAGACGCCACTCACAAGGTGTTAGAGACCTAAGTCGAAGACTTTTAAACACGTCATTGCATGGTAGATCCACAAAGTTCAGCGTGAACGTTCTCCCCCTTCCGTTTGGAGGAGAAGGTTGTGGCTTCGAACTGTGGACTGCGGGATTTTCCAGTGGAGACACGCGCTCTTGAACTTACATGCAACGAGGTAAGAACCGGTTGACGCAAGACGACGACCTCGACCCAGTCCTCGACCGATCGTGCCATGCAATTATCTTCGGCAACTCGCTTTCTTCCTCGTTCTCTCCAAGCAGAGAGTTGCCTTCCACGAATGGATGGCGGAGGAAAGGAACGAGGTAGGAGAGGAACGGGAAAAGCAAGTTCAAGGGGATGGAAGGAAAAAAGTAGGGAAGAAAGAATGAAGGGGAATAAATGGTGAAGTATAAGAAAGGATGAAGTGGAAGAAAAGATTAAGGGGAAGAAAGGAAGTAGGAAGGGAAGGAATGAGAAAGGGAAGAAAGGAAGTTAAGAAGGTAAAAATATAATTCGATAGTATAGCAAAACAAGTAGGAAAGGGAGTATGAAACAAAAGAAGGTTAGGAGGAAGACGGAAGAAAATAAAGAAAGAAAAAGAAAAAAGAGAGAGAAAAAGTAAGAAATAGGAAGAAAGAAAGAAACATGGAAGGTAAGAAAGATACGGAGGAACGAAGTGAATGTGGATGGTAAGAAAGCAAGGGAGAAGCGAAGTGAATATTTTCATGTTTTTTTCTTGCAAGTAAGAATTACTCTTGACGGCTGAAATTTAGAGAGTGGAATTAAATTAATACAAATTGTTCAGCTATGCGAATTCAATACCAAGAACTTTAGTGTACTAGAAAGTAAGTTGCGCGTACTAGTACGTTCGTTACAAGTTGAGAAATTTTGTGCTATTGTAAACGTGAAAACTCGTAACTTCTCGAGATGCAAGTATAACTTATTTATTCTTAAATTGATGGAATGTTAGATCTTTCTGTAGACCTAGTTTATAGGCTGGAAACATTTAAATGGGTAAAAATATCATCAATACTTAAGTTTCAATTTCAAATTTTTGGAGAATATACAATCTATAATTAGAGAACCAGTTCGTTAGTGTTCCTTAAATAAAACTATGAATCACTTTTTTGTACAGTATTATATTTTAGAATATTTTCGCTTGATGACTAATGATTTATTAAGATATAACAGATACAAAATTATTTGCCTAGTTCTGAATTATTCTCACACCCTTTCTCCTTACTGTCTTTCTGCCCCGTTTCGCTTGACCCACTGCTTCTCCGCTATTCGCTCTTTACCCCTCTCTCTCCTTCGGAGTACTTCCGCTATCTGGAGATGAATGGTGAGTCAAATCGCTTTGGTGGGCGTGTGTACGTGCTTTCGCATTGGTAGCTCTCATCGCAAATGTTCCGTCTCCCTTTCTGATAACGGTCTACTGAATGGATACGAAATGTTCGTAGAGTACGGGTCATTTCTTCGTATGATCCGGAAGTCATGTCTGTCAAGTAGAGGAAGTAATAATTCCGCCGTTACAACATATGCGAGAAATGACGCAGTTTAAAGAAATTTCACGCTACATATTTTCTGTCTTGCTGGTTACTTTCTCAAGCAAATATATTTTTACGGTTTCATTTTTATAAATGCATGTGCTTATGCCGATGGGGGTGCCATATGACTAGCCTCATTGCTCTTGAAATCTACTAAAAGTTAGATGCCCTGCTTCGTCGAACTATGGGGTCATTCTCATACCATCCAGATTTATATTCAACGTTTCCCCTTTCCAACAACCTTGCACACACAATATGTTTCAGTGTAAGAGTTTAATGACCTTGATCTCACTACGTTAAAAAGACGTGAAATGTATAAATATAGCATTGTGTATTCATCTCTCGAACACATAACTGATCACTATAAACATTTTTCTCGGTTACGATTTTTTTGCGTGTTACTAGGTCACTACCTTATTTATGTAAACAACTAAAGTAGTCCGAAATCCTGGCCAAAAAGGTATGTGGTTGAATGCAGACATTTGTCCTTCAAAGGTCGTTAAGTTGTATAAATAAATATATCATTAAATGAACGTATTCAGTTCGTATCAAATCCGAATCACAGATTCTTTGAACAGACAAGATAACATTATTCTTAATAACTGGTAAAATTCTTTAACGAAAGAAAGCAATGCACTTTAATATATTATCTGAATCCAAATTAATATTAAATTTCATTTTGTTTACAGATTTTTATATTTTGCTACGCCTAATTATTTTTAAAATGACAGGTATCTCCGTTGAAAACATTGATATAAATGAAAATATAAACACTGATTTAAAATTTTACCTGTAGCTTTCGATGATTATCCTGATCCAAGTCGAGTCAGCTCCAGATAAATCCTTCACACAGCTCGTCGTTCTTATAGTTGTCTCCATCATCACCTTGAAATGAAAATATAATGTTTTATGAATAAAAATTTTAAAATCATGTATCGTGCCCAAAGTAGATGAAAAAAACTATTATAAAATTTCACATAATTTTTTTTTCTGTTCAGAAAAATAGGAGTCGATATTTCTTAATGATCTTTAACACTATTGTAGATTGTAGAAATAGTAATTATTTATTTGCTCCAGTAGGTTCGTATATATTGCGTTAACATAACCACCTAAATAGTTCATTTATTTCTCTGCATTTACAACAATGAAAAGATAAATAAAATAAAGTATCGTTAGTAGATCATAATGCAAGAATTTTATTTTGTAACACGACAAAATGCGATCAATCAAATGTGTTCTTTTACAATTACACGACTCATTCAACTAAAAAAATACGACGGCAAATTCTGCAGCTCTATAAGGGAGCAAGAAGACCAATGCTTCTTCCTGGGATAGGGATAAGGGGACAAAAGTACGGTAGAAAGGAAGCATGTAAGTTTACAAGGCTTATGCTTATTGCGAATAACAGGAATTGCAAATGGAACAATGTGTGCAAAAGCGTTATATTTTATAAAAGGAATAATATCAATGGATCTATATATGCCCAAAAGCTATAGTTTTGTCAAGTCATGAAGACGCAGATAAACCTGATAGTTAAAGTGGAAGTATTGAAATACGAAGAAAAGGATAGGAGAAGATTAAAACATGAAAGGATGGCAGACAAGATGGTCAAACTGTGAAAAAGGAAGGAAAACTTATGCATTTAAGCTCGATGTACGATTGAGGATGAAGTCAAAATTTTTGAAACCAACTAGTTAAGTTATTCAATTTTCGGTCCGTGAATGCGGAGACTAAAAAGAAGGAATAAGAAAGTGAATGAAGCATGCATCCTGAACGAATGTGTTCTATGAGGCTGGTGCTTATCTCAACGCGATGAAATCCAATTCTGAAGCTTTGCTTGGAACCTACACCATTGAAAGCGTTAGGAACGGTTAGTTTCTTTTCATAATTACTCAGGTTGCATTAGGTGAGGTTCGTAGTGTTTGGTGCCTCTCCGTTCTGGCGCCTGAGGCAAACGTTTTGTTCATCCAGCCCTTAAGCTGAGCGCCCTTCATCTTCGCCCTCCGCAGTCTCTCTATGCTGAAGGCACCGCGATGCTGGGCAGGGCAGTGAAGGGATGAAAGGTCAGGCGAACCATCCAAGAGAAAGAGGAGCTCAGGCAGAAATTTAACTAACCCTTCAACCAACATCTTCGTGAATGAAAGATTTTTGGTCTTCATTGAGAGAGAATCAATCTTCTCACTAGAGTATTTGGAAAGCATTCTTAACGGCGAAACTACGAAGTTATATTGCAAATGGTCTCGTTTTATGTAAAAAAATTACATTACATTCCAGAATTCAAATGAAAAAGTAAAAATGAAAGTTAAACCCGCACAGCTAAATTCTGAAGAGATAAAACGGGATAATATTCTGTTGTGGGTTAATGAATCTGTTGTATACTTGTTGCTTAATACTAATTATTTTTTCGCAAGAAAAATGAATTTATTGTCATAAAACACAAAAACTGCGTATGACTACGTGGAGGACAATAAACTAATTTACTCTCCGCAGGCAAGGGACCATCCCATCAATTCCGATTAAGGACCATAAGGCTGAGGCATATTTAATATTTCAGCGCACTCCAAAGATAAGAATAAAGAGTTAGCTACGTATAATATCACAAAAATACCAAATAATTAGTATTTAATAAAAAACAAAAATGTTATTGTTTATGAACCGTAACTATTAAAATTACTTTAAATTCGAGTTTCATTATTAGAATAGATCGCCGTCCCCTGGGAAAATCTAGAGATCCTGTGTTTGAAATCCGCCTTTATCCGAAGAAAAACTGGGGAAAAATCTGGCTTGAAATGGGCCTTTTCTTAATAGCTTTCGTGCTGTGTGTTTTATATATTTTTTTTAAACATATTTATTTCGATTACCGACCTTTCTGATGGTCATATTCACAACTGTTTAGAATTTTAAATAGGTTTTTTTTGCTTTAAGTCTATGATGTTCATACAACGCCACTTTGTTACGTTATTATAATTGAGGCCACGGTAAGTGGAATCTATTATTTATGTCCGTCCTTTATTGTATGTGTGTTCCTATGTTACACATATATTCTTGAAATACATTATATTTCTCCTTTATTTCAATCAATTTTGTCCAGTCTTTGATACATAATATTTCTTCCTATGTTTCCCTAGGTATTCCCTTTTTCATCTCACTTCTCACAATAGATGTCCTGGATATCAACAACATCCTTGACTCTTCAGTCACCAACCTAAATTTTCTGGTTGAAGCCATTTTTTATTCTTGTAACTGTAATTAACATTATTGTCATTCTTGAAAATCTCTCGCACCTTATCTGAATTTTCCCAACATGTTTCCGAACAAGCAACCGATTTCGTAAACAGTCAACCGCAAAGCTTACGACACACACGATGCGAGAAGTATGCTCAGAAACAGAGAAAGTTACAGAGCCAAATAATGTGATCAGAAAAAAAGCCAATGTTCATATTTGTCGGAAACGTTGGCGAGTTAAAATGGTATACGTTTCTTAGATCTATAGCTGAAAACTCAATCCCATCCATTTGGAGGTGATGTCGTAAAAAAGAAATTGAATTTTATTTTCAGTAATTGCAACACCGTCTTGAACCTTCTGGTATATCAAATCTCCATTTGTGTCACACAAGAACATAAATAAGACTCTTCCTTCATTAGCTGTATCAAGCAGTATATTTTGGAACGTGCTACTGAATATAACATTCGTAATTTTTTCTTTACAATTTATTTTTTATTTTGATTGTTTTAAACTTCGGATTATCAATTTTCTACATTTCACATTCCAAATCAAAGTATGTATTCTATAGCTACATATGACATAATTCCAATATCTTTGTTTTGAAGAAAACTTTTATTCTCACTGGTAGTAGGGAAGGAATTACTCCATGGAAAGTAAAGGAAATGAGATGTAATCACACTATAGAGTCAGTAAACGATGTGAATTGAGCTGTACTAAGCATAAAATTATGAAGTGTATTTCGTTTAAATCGACGATCTGTGTCTTCATGCATCAGTGATACTGCACTTTTATTGCCGTCTTTTTTTTTCCACGATCACAAACAAAACGGAAATTAAAATGTAAATACCTGATTCAAAAGCATAATAAAGAGCCGTCAAATACTCGAACAAATTTTACAGCAGAGAAAATATCATTTTGGAATTTCCAATAATCCTTTAACCAATACGAATATTAATTTGTTGCGAAGTGTGTGAATCACAAACCAGTGGCGTTAGAGATTTTGATATTACATGTAAATATCCTGTAAAGAATTTTACTCGGATACTTAACTAGAATTAAATATTGATAATTGATGGCCTATTCAGCATTTTTTTAGTGTTTTCCAGTCATTTATTTGTATTTTTTTTTCAATTACTGAGCAATTTTGTATCCAAATACATGCAAGCAGAATATCAGCGGGGAAGTAAAATGCTGTTTCTCCGCTGATACAATATAATTGTTTGACTGGAAATATCACTACTTGTGGATGATTAGGTATTATTTGCAATTATTATATAGTTATATAAAATAAGTTTTGTCCTTAATTTCCCCGAATCGAAATGTCGTTTATTATTAGCTTGGATTTGTGAAAATTTTATTGCGAAAAGCAGCCAAACAAGAAAAGTGAAACCGACTGAATACAAATAGTAAACATTTTTCGCTGTTTCGTAACGCGTCCCGCGTAGTGACTGCTAGGCTTCAAATGTCCTTACATTCCTGACACAAAAAGGCGAGCTGGACGCTCGTGGACGCAAAGTCAGCCTCCGAAGAAATAATGGAAAAAGAGCGATGAGGAGACGGAACGGCCGCGGCACGGACTTCCAGTTTCCGTCGACCACCTCTTCGGCGACGTGAGTGGCACTCTTATCCGCAAGTTATTACGTTACACCGAAAAGGCTCCAGCGGAGGGCAAGGGGTCAATGCCGCTCTGTCTTCCCTGCTTGTAGGAGGGCAGAGGAAACGCTCCGATGACCGAATGAGGAAAACAACTCAAGAAAGAACCGGGAGACAACCCGAAGAAGGAAATGGGACACAACCCGAAGAAGGAAATGGGACACAACCCGAAGAAGGAAATGGGACACAACCCGAAGAAGGAAATGGGACACAACTCGAAGAAGGAAATGGGAGACAACTCGAAGTAAGGAAATGGGAGACAACTCGAAGTAAGGAAATGGGAGACAATGCGAAGAAGGAACTGGGAGACAATGCGAAGAAGGAATTGGGAGACAATGCGAAGAAGGAACTGGGAGACAATGCGAAGAAGGAACTGGGAGACAATGCGAAGAAGGAACTGGCAGACAATCCGAAGAAAGAATGGGGAGACAATCCGAAGAAAGAATGGGGAGACAATCCGAAGAAAGAACTGGTAAGAAGAAACACTGAGATATTTCGAAGAAGCAACTGGGTGGCAATTTTCGGAAGATTCTGGAAGACAATGCGAGGAAGGAACAGCGAGACCATTTGTGCAAGGAAGTGGGAGACGTTCCGAAATCGAAAGGGATACTTCCTGAGGGTAAAGTACTGGTTAATGAACACATTAAAAGAGAGAATCTAGGAAAAATGTTGTTAGAATTAAGAAAAGTTAAATTATCTTATGATATGATTTGGACAGTTTACAGTATTTCTAGTGATTTTTTCTTGACACCTTGATTCATCATGGGAAAGCAAACTTAACATTTATTGTTCTGTAACTACTGTATTTAACTGCTCTAGATATAGAAATTGAGTCAGCGTTGCTCATTGAGTAGAGTTGCTTTCTTGACGTCAAGTGTTCTATTCCCGGTGAGTAGAGGAATTTTCCTCATATCCCAATGACCAGACTAGCTCCTAGATCAGCTCACCCTGCTGTAAAATGAGTAAATAGTCTATTCCAGGGTCAAATTGACCGGAGTGTAATGCTAGACACGTCTCTATGTGCACACCTTAGGACATGTAGTGAGACAGATTGATTTTTAAATTTAAAAATGAACGTAAATAGTAAAATAAAATTTTAAAAATAATGAAAGAGAATGAAAAGAGCTTTAGTAAGTGTCAAAAAACATGGATGTGGTTGTAAGCGAATAAAATGAATAGTAGTAGTTGTAAGTTGATGGGAGACGTGTTTGAGGAGAATGATAATGAGTTTCGTACGTTTTAAGATATAGTGAAGAAATCGTGAGAAAAAGAAGCTCGTCATTATGTGTTGAAATGCATAAATAGTAAATATTTTGATAAATCCTAAAATTATAAGTCGCATATATGAGGGGAAAATGCATTAAGTCTTAAGTTTGTAGGTGAATAAATATAGTTAAATTTGTACTAACAAGGAAATGGCACAATCATTAATGCGAAATTTGTCAATGTCATATTTGGTAAAAATTAAATGGTATACCGTTTTATCTTTGGCACTGAAATAATTTGTGAACAATGCTACTTGTCATTCATTAGGGACATATTACAAATATAAAAACGGTTGAGGTTTCTTTCCTTTTCGAATAAAGAGTGTGAGAACTTATAAAGTCTAAAGTTTAACAAATGGAAAATATATTAAATTAGAGAAATATTCGAGGAGTTGTGACAAGTCAATTTTACAATGAGGTACAAGGGTCGGAATCAAAATATTTTCAGTGATTGCCTTCACACAATCAGTAAATAACAGAGAACGTGAGTTACAATGAAGGGTTACGTAAGGTGATCTATTGTAGGGTCGGCAGGTAAGAAAGGGCAGAGGCATGGAACCCTCCTCCATAAGCACCTTTGTCTCCCTCGACGCGGCACGAGTCTTAAGGAGCCATATTTCTGTCATAGAAAATGAAACGCCATTCAAAGCAACGGCTATGACTATGGATTTTAATAACGTTATCATAAATAAGAAAAAATTTCCCGAATATTGGGAACTTCCAGAGGCGTAACTCGACAGCGAAATATACCACCTAATATACAGACAGGCTGTAATTTTTGTAGAGGTTTCCCTTTTATGATCACCTTCTGCATGCAAACGTTTACGACAATGTCTTAATAACTATTTCTCCTTTGAATAATAGAAAGAAAACAGTTAAGATTGGTACCTTAGAAAGGAACATTTGAACTCAGAAACAAGTGCATGTGACTCCTGGTGCTAAAACAAGTGACAGCGCACCGGCGCACACCAGATTGATGGCCAGGTGACTCGATGTATCATCGCAGGGAATAATGAATCACGCCGATTTAGTTAGCACTTTCGCCGATAATTAATCATGTATTTCGCAGTGGTTCTTCTGAAAGATAACTCATTCGCCGCTTCAGTCGATTGATTGAAAATAATTCAAGCAACAAATCAATCAATTCGAGAAGGCCATGTTTTAAATTAGCAAAAAAGAAAAGAGCGTTCGTTGATGGGTCAAACAATGAAATTAATAACTCTACCCGAGAGTGGCGACGGACGTTCCAATTAAGGGTGACGGCTACGCAGTGTTGAGGCAACGATGGTGGTGACGGTGTTGGAAATGGTGAAGATATGTAGTTGCAGTGATAAGATGAGACGGCAATTGCTCATGTAAGTGGTAATTGTGGAGTTGAGTAGTGATTGTCGAGGTAAGCGGCCATTGTTGAAGTAAGTGGTGATTGGGGAGCTAAGAGGCAATTGTTGAGGCAAGTGGCGATTGCTGAGGTAAGCGGTGAATTACAACCCTAGTGATGGTTTCGATGTTAGAGATATTTGTGGAGGAGATATCAAAACTTGGATGTAATTAATTGTATGATAGAAGTGTATGTGTAACTGAAGTAGGCACTTTGAATGTGTTACCGTACAAATTGTTGTCGATGACACTAAGAATTAAAAGATCGCCTTTGAAGGACGTATTGACAATTGTGGCAACCTAACTGGATGCATTAACGCCATCTGACGTAGCTACGTGAGGATGTAGGGATCGAAGGCTACGTCAACGGGGTTATCCTGGATTGTGAAGCGCAGCCAGTAAGCGACGCGGCGGCCGCCATAGCAAGGCGGCGGCAACGGGTGTAAACATGCCGGCGGCTATGCTGCCTCTAACCGGACGTGACATCCAATTACCTCGACTTTGATAATCGAAAAAGATTACTCTCTCTTCTTTTACCTTTCTGTTGTTGCTGGTCTCTGGTGAGGCGGTGCTTGAGTTGGAGGAAGGTGGGAAGGGGAAAAGCGAAAAGAAGTTGGAGTTTTTTTGCGTCTCTTTTTTTATTCAGTCGAGTCTCGCGCCTGGCCTCCGTTCTGTGGACCCCCTCCCGCGCAGTTTAAACAATAACCAGTCTGTGGATCCATCCATCACAGTGTGGACTCGGGCTTGAAGTGTGGGGTACGTAGTAAGCTACAGGTTAAGGCGAAGCTTCAGAGCAGACCGTTGAGAGAGAAAAATGTTTCTTAACATCAGAGTGTAAGGACTAGGCATGAATATGTTCTAACTCGGTTGGAGCAACGGTGTTTGAGAGGTGAAGGCATTTTGCAGCACGTGATGACTGATACAATGACTATATACTGTTGTGGGGTACGGATACACGACATTTTAAATATATTTAGAAAATTGATTTTCCGAGTATATTCCGACAATATTGTCCGAATAACCTAGTTTGATAATAGTATGTACTTGTAAAATATTTTTTCATTTAATACAAATTTGTTTGTATTCTGTTAATACTATTTTTATTCTTATGTTAGGAGTGTATTGAAACGTTGAATGTCCTCCAGGTGGTCATACGCAGTTGTGTTTTTTTGACAGAAATTTTATTTTTAATTATTTTTAATTATGTGAAAAGATTTATGGATCAATTTTTTTCAAACACTGGTAAAAATTCTTTAGAAAATGACATTCGTATATTCCAGAAATTTAACGGAGAATGTTCAATAGGTCGAAAAAAGAAGTACTAGTCTTCAAAGATCGACACGTAGACTATGGCTGTGTAACCAAACTTAGAAAAACTCAAATGATACCATCGCAGATAATGGAGGTGGAGAAACTGTGATTGTGGAATTTCGGGTCGTGGCGGGGGGAGACGGTATTCTGGTGTTTACGATACGTTCAAATCGATCAGAGCAGAATCACACGCGTCATTATCGTTTTACACACATAAGCGAAATTTTAGTGGCCCCGCTTTGAAACAGAATCGCTCGATTTATTGGGTTTGTGGGCGGGCGATTTATAACAGTTTCAATCCGTATACGTGAGTGGATATTATTCATCCTTCAATCGATGAACTGTTTAGTGCATGCTCTAAAACCGAGCTGTGTTTAGTTACCGTTCACTCATATGTACAGACCCTTCATTGGTTCCGAGAATAAGAGGAGACATGCGATTGGTGTTACTGAACACTGGCAAGGCAATTCAGTTTCCTTTTGCCTCACAATGTAACTCACGCCGTATGTCGTGCCGAACGCTATAGATTCCAAGTTTATTGTCATTCGACGTGTCCGATGAATGGGACATTTTGTTTCTGCGTCGGTAACTAATCTCTGTTTAACAGTGCGCTGACACGCGCCGGCGCATCTTGATGACCTAGCTTGTTCTCTGCCTGTTGGTTCGCAACGATATGGCCAGCAACAGTGTTACATATTAATTCGAAACAAAGACGCTCCGAAGTTGTTGATCGGTTTTTCCTTGCGTGATGCGGAGAATGTTAATGCAGAACCTGTGGACTTTTTTACCTCCATATTCGGAAAAGGACCAGTTCGGTTTTTCCACTAAAATGTCCATTGATACGACCATCTGTTATCGTAAAACGGCCATTGGTGGCCACATGAAATGAATGGACTGATAGGTTTCTTTGGAAATATGCTTTACTCTATTTATTTAATACGTAATTTTATTAAGTGAATAAATCTAATGTATCTTAACTTCATTTTATATCGATTTTTTTGTATAATCATTTGTAATGACATATTAATTTAATTTTGTACATCTCATTTTTTCTCTCCAAGGTGTTTTTAACAGATTTATTAATTACAATTACGACTCTTTGTACTATCATATATTTTATAAATTTGTTGCATTTTTTATCTATGCGATTTAGGTCCTAAGCTATCATCCTGATCACGGCTATTACTGTGTTATTGTTTCAAAGTGGTTAGGTGCAAGAGCAGATTTTGATCCGATTATCGCCACAATCTATTATATACATGTAACTTTAAAAGTTATATTTAAATTAATTTCCAGATTCGATTCTCCGTACAATAAATCCAACGATAAATGAAGAAAAAGTTGTTCGACTGTACTTCGCAAGTCGTAATAATTTTAGTATATATTTCTTTATTGTGATTTCATACAGATTTTTTGGCTGTTAATTGAGCAAGTAATATAAAAAAGTGAGACATATTTACCGTCAAATTCTTAGGAGAATCATCAAGAGCATTAAATAATTAATTAGTTCAACAACTTATGAGTAATCACAGAACTTACACTTAAACTCTTAAGGTATAATTAAAATGAGATCTTCATTTTATTTTTCAATCAAGTTTCTTTTCCTCGCTTACTGGATTATTTGAGTTCCTATCAGGAACTCCCTTCCCCAATCCTCAAGCCCAGACAGTAATCCTCGTTCGAACATGAACAGTCTTAAACATGTCCATACCACCCGCAGTGTTCCAACACCCCTGTCCTTCCCACTCATAACCCCGCGTCCTGTCTCACCGCCATACGCTATGCGCGCCAACGGGCAACAGAATAACATAGATGAGAGCATCGTACCTTCCATGATTCAATAATAAATCCACGAGTCAACATTTTATTTATCTAGAGCATTTTAAATTTTCGGTAAAACAATCATATTGATTTACACGACTCTCTCTTTTTATCTACTACTATTCTTTCTACAGAATTAAACTTATTCATGTACACGGTTCAAACTTGGTCAACTGAAGTCAATGGAAAATCAGAAGGAAAATGAACTGCGTTTAACAAGCCAAGCAAATGTGGAGGTACGGAAATTTCTATTGCATAATAAAATACCAAATTAGAACAAAATAAATAAAATCTGTGCAATTTTCTTGTAAATTAACAACATATTTGATGGATTGATTTAAAGATAACGGGTCTTCGCAATATATTAATATATGTTTTTATTGAATTTTATGCAAAAATGCAAAATAATTTAGTGACTTCCATATTTTTAATTTAAAGGTAAGTGTAACCAAGCAAACGTTTTAAACACTAGTTTAAATTTTTCTATTAAATACAACCTTTTTACTAAAACTGAAAGAGTTATTGCTGCAGCTAGTGAAAAATACACAAAATCTACAGGTCGGAGATGTGACAACCATGCAACACTATTTAAAGACAAAATTGGACCCTTGGAGTATTTTTTTCGCTAAAACGGTTCAGAACAGGTTTTCTTCCTCATCATTCTTTTTAAATCTGTATAAAGAACACGGTACAAAAGCGAAAAATCGAAGGAAGTACAATATTTCTATATTTTCGCCTTTCTTAAAACACAATAAAATATCTTGGAAAATGTGTAACTTTTACAATGGAAAATATGATATTAAGAACAGTGGGGTTAAAAAAAGAATTAGTTGACTCCAGAAAAGTAAAGATATAAAGAGCTCCATAATGAGCAACAGTAAAAGTAGCTCAATGAGGTCTGTTTTTTACTATTCTATAAAAAATAAATATATAATACACTGAAAGGCAAAAAAAGTAATCATTCCGTATTTTCGTATCTTTTCACAATAAGTAATAATTGGTTTTAAAAAATTCGTAATTTTATGAAAAAAAATGACAAAACCTGAATTGAGAACCGTAGAGTGAGAGAAAAGATTGGTAGGAGCGAAAAAGAAAGAAAGAGAATCAGAAGGTGCCAGAACGGGCAACGTGGGGATGAAGGTGACGGCAGAATATTCAAGAGAGGTGGGCGATGGAGGAGAGGCAAGGCGGAGGCGTTCGGCTCTCCAGGATGTTATTTAAGATATGACAGGAACAATCACAACGGCGCGCGGCGGTCCGTAAGAGGCACGGACCTCGATCCATCGGCCACCGATTGCACACGTCTCGCTCCCCTGTCTCCAGACACTCCAGCTGTCCTCGTCAGTTCCTTCGAGGAAGGAAGATATCTCGAAAACAGAGATCATACACACTTTACGCCTGAAAAATTACAACGAATAAAAGATTTTACTTTCGTTTTAAATAAGAGTTGCACTCGTTAGAATAATGGTAGAAGAAAAGAATTGAAATGAAGCTACAAAATCAATATTTATAAAATATGGTTTACAAATTCAAATGAGAAACATCCATGGATATAAATGTCATAGTAGTACGTTAAATATATGGATTGTTACTGTATGTCCTGTATTGTATCTATTTTATTTATTACAACTGAAGAAATATAATATAGTAGAAGAAAACGTTGTGAGAACAAAGTAAAATATCACAATAACCTACCTAGTCATTATTCAATTAATTGGACTAGAAATGCCAACAATATCATAACAATTTCAATGAGGCAGAACAGTTGAAAATCTCTAAAATTTAAATTCTTATAAAGTTGGGAATATAATTAAAATTCTACTTCGGAATTTGAACTAAAAAAATATGGTTATGGTCAATTTTCACAATGTTCATCCAAAAATGTAAAAATATTTTTACCTTTATTCTACAGGGAAGGTAATAAGAAATCAGTCTTTCGTACCAAAGAAGGAAACGTAAAATGAAATCTGAGATATTACATTCCTATGTGCTATCTACAGTACTAATTCGTATTGTAAAATAAAAGGACAACCATTCTGGTAATCTAAAGTTAAACTTTAATTTTGATTAAATTCGCAAGATTAGCACGAAATGAAGTTTTCAACTATTTTGGTAGCGAGTAGCCTGTTTTTCCTTATTGACATTGGAATGAAGTTCCTCAATGATTTTCACTCGAGCGAATTTTCTCACCATCAAGAACATTCATGCATCGTCTATGGCCAGGAGAAAATTGCGACAGTCCGGGACTCGAACCCGGCACCTCGACTCCTCAAACCCGTACACAACATCCACCCGACCTCTTCCGGTGAACCTTGGTCACATCCCAACGTGCATGGGTTTGAGGAGTTGAGGTGGGTGGTGCAGTAGACGGCACATCCGCGGCCAGAGCAGCAGGTCCCGGGTTCGAGTACCGGTTTATCGGAATTTTCACTTTTTCGTAGACGATGCAATCTTTCCTCCCCGAGTTCGTATTCGGAAGTCGAGAGTTAAAAACCTCACAGAGCATAAACTTGTGCGGATTATTTTCTTAATGATTCAGTTATAATATAAACGAAAACCTTTATTATAAATTATGAATTATAGTTCAATTCTTTACTTTATTTCTGTATACAGAAGAAAAAAAATGCTTACTGATTCGTGTCACAAATTTATGGAAACCAAATAAATAACAAAAATTTTATCATTGTTTAATATATAAAAAAGGTTGTAATCTATACAAATGGTTGGCTTTTCCGAGGGTTAATATTAGGCGTATCTGATCGTCGAACAAAATGCTTTTAATTTTCTATGCTGAACTCAGAATATTTCGGAGCAGGAAATTATGGAATGATATGAGACTTGTTAAAAAGTATTCTTGGGCGAGATATACACTGTATATATTGGGTAAGAGAATGAAGTTTACATTTTAGTACTTACATCTTAGTGTTCTGCGGTTAAATTTGTGAATACAAATTCAATGGTAAGAGACAAATCTTGCATATTCTTTCGAACGTTACAGTATATCGATTATATAACATATGTAAATATTTGTGTAATATAAATACGTAATATACAGTTATATAGGTAAGTAATATACATAAGCATGAACTGGAATTTCATTGATAAAAAATAATAAAATTAGAATATTAATTGAAAATTCGGAATGTTTTTAGAGTTGTAATAGAAAAGATTTAAATTCGTCCTATTGCTAAGAAAATAGTTAAATAATCATTACCCTGTAAAATTAAAATGTTAAATTAAAAAAAATAGGAATATTAAGTCAGCCCCAAAATAATAAATTTAAAAAGAATAATGAGTTATACAGCTAGTGTGTTTGTACTGACAATAAACGCAATAGCGCATGGCGAAAAGGAATTTAAATTGATGCTAGAGGCAGATAGGCTCTATATTGAATGCAATACCAAACCGTTAAAAGACAAGAGAATGTTATTTTCAATTAACAAAACAGAGGTTTTCTCTCGAACGTGTCGTTTATCTCACGGTAGTAGAGTCCACAAGAAAAAAATAATTTTTTACAGCCATTGCCCGAACCATTCAAACTGCCAAGTTAAAAACATTATCGTTCATTTTACGCATCGTGTACGTTTTCTATCCCATGAAACATGTAGCGACAAGAGAATGCGCCGTACTTTCAAAACATACTGTTTGAAACGGAGTACGACGACCCTAGAGCGAGGAAACAAATTAAAATAGCTTCACATAATGATCAAATATTTTTTTTCTAAGCTCGAGATGCTATTCGTTTATTTTTTTCAAGAGTTGTGAGTTTATGTAAATAACTGTTTTCGCAGTACACAAGCATCTGAAAGACTGAAACGTCATAATTAAAAACGTTAGAAGATGAATGGCCGTTTGCTACTCGCTGTCAACGCTACCAAAATAATAAAAAAAATTAAGCATTGTATTTCACACAATGAATGTATTATCTACTTAACAATGTTTGTATCAGTTGCTCAGCGTTAATGATTTAATAGTGATTGTATATTCTGCCATAAAGATGCCGTTTTGATGTTAATGAACATACGTTGATTAATTAATGAGCTGCGTTTTCACGCGCAAATTGAATGAAGGCGTCTAATTGAAAATGCAAAATGAACTTTAAAATTTTTCTAATTGTGATAAATTTAGGTAATGCACTGGATATATGAGCACAAACTAACAGCTGCAAATCAATTTCCGTTTCAATTTACTTTCTGTCCACATACAAAGTTTTAGATTAAACGAATTTTTAAAAGGTAATTAATTTCTTTGATACAACAATAACTATTATTCATTATTAGTCATTACATAACATTCACCATTTTCATCACATGTACTTACATTAATGTGAAGCTAGGATTAGTAACAAAGAGTGTGCATGGTGCATTAAACAGGAACATTAAGAATGTGAAAAATTAATTTAAATCACATTATATAAGTATTAATTACTTCAAAGGTTGAAATAATATAAATACTCAAGCAACATTCATTAATGAAATAAATAATTTATGACGTAATAAATGTGAAAATGTTTCAAATAAAGTTAAGAGAAAAGTGATATAAAAATGTAGCACGATTGAAATTTATTAAGGTTCGAAGAAGAAAATGGCAGAAATAGAAGAATTGAGAGAGAAGCGTAGGGGAAAGATAAGATTTAATATTATTATATGACTATCAGGAATATAAATAAGAGTATTACAGGAATATTAATTTTCAGATTGGTTTAAAAAAACATTGAGCCCTAAAAAAGTAGAAATGAATTCAGATTTGATGTTGAAATATTTAATACTCTCTATAAGTCGAATGGAATAGATTGAGATTTCTCGAAAGAGGATATGATTAATAAATTTATTGTCAAAAAACAGTACAAACTGCGTATGACCACGTGGAGGAAAAAAAAAACTAATTTATATATTCATTAGAAATATTTAAAAAGAAAAAAATTGACAAACATTAAACTGGTGGAAAGAAAGAAATTTTGAAATGAAAGCAGAGAATAATATAAAAAGAAGTGAATGGAAAAGAATGAAGTGAATAGATGAAGTGTTTTCTTCTCAACTTTTGAAATTAAATAAATCTATCTTGTCTCATCCGTTATTTTAGGTATATTTGTCTAGGTATCCTTGTTTTTGTTGACTTTCTTACATCAAAAATCATGGATACTCGTGTATGTACGAAATGTCACCTCTAACCATAGCGAACAAGAAATAACTTGCTCATTGTATTCCTATTTTACACTTTAGGATGCATCTAAAGATAAAATCAATAGTTTTACGTAAACTAATTTCCTTACGTTTCGGTTCAAATATCGCATAAGCTGAATGGACTCATATATCCGTATATATGTTCATTCCATCGATAACTGAATTTCTCATTACTGCCTTCTCTCATTTCACATCAGTTTCCTAGATCACTGCGAGGGTCGAAACGCAAAATTTTGCACACCATGCAGCGAAATATACTACTTTAAGATTCGATTTTAGAAAGAAAAAAACAGCATTACTTTTTTTAGTATTGTATGCTTATATGAACGTAATTACGAATTATTTTACAATCCAGAGAGACACTGTTGTCCAGCCTCTACATAATTTTACTTCTGCAATTCAGTCACTTTGATTATACGTTATATGGATTGTCCATCTCGTGTAACGCAAACGAACTCAAACGGACACATGAGTAAACTGTCTTTTCATTTTTAATGCTATTATTGTACTTTACATTTTAATTGCAAGAAGAGCCCTCTGAAATTTCAAATAATTGCTTCGATTCCTTTCTCCGATTTCCGTAACACAAATAATTCACTTTTATTAGAATAGATCGGTGCTCTTATGAAATCTTTTTCTGTTTACTATACTTATAGTTTACTATTGTGTTTCCTATCTCTATCCCTTTATACAATTTCTTTTCGATGCGCATCGCTTAAGTACTAGGTCTTCTTCCAAATTAGTTCTTTTAATTCCCCGACACAAAACTCAGAAATTATCTCCGTCTTTCTCTATCGACGCGGCTAAACTGTGGAAAGGTCTTGATAACAATGTGAAAATTTCTCATAATACGAAACACACATACTCGACTACACTGCGATCTTTCCCTTCCAATATCTTCTTCCTTTTTTATTTCTTATTTTGTTCTTTTATCGCGTAGGTAATGCCATACTTATTTATTTTACCATGTAAATATATTCACAAGGAGGTTAAGTGTAAGAGAAGGCATTTGCCTTAACTTCACCTCCAAATACAGGGGCGTTATTATGATGATGATGATTATCATTATCATTATTGTAGTTTTTCTGTATTTCTATCATAGTCCATTCCGGTTCTTCATCAATTGCGGGATTAGTTCCAAGCAACAGTGAGTAAATTTATTCAAAGATCAATACTGAATTGTGGATAAGTTATGCAGTTCCCTTAATGGCAGAATATGCACTTTGTTTACCTTCCATTGGTTCTTAATGCTATTTGCCATGTCGGTATACTTTCTTTGTTTCTCAGCGTAGCTTTCTGCACATTACGGGAAAGTGGGATTGCAATGTCGATAATGATGGCTGTGTTTTTAGTTTTATCTGTGATAATTATGTCTGGTCTATAATCATTCCTTTTATAATAATAATAATAATAATAATTATTATTATTATTTTCCTGACACATTTCACATACATCTACAAGTACAGAACTAAAGAGAAAATTCAGTGTTGAGTATTTGTATTTGCTGGCGCGGACAAACCTTGGCCCTGTCTGCAGGCAATGCGGAAGCTCTGCAGCTGATTACCACTCACGGCTCCGTTCACCCAAGAACGAACGCAACTGTTACACGCTAATGAAACGATTTCTTTCAACATTCTGCAGAGCGCGCTTCGATACCACCACGTTCCAACGGCGGGCGTCACAGTACTCGAAAACACTGAACCACCAGATTGAGTTTCAGTAAGCAAACAAACGCGTGTTTTCTTTTCAATTTGTCTGTTTAGAACTCAGACATTGGGTTACGAACTTCATTGTTTGGGAAGTGTTTTATTGACCTTTCTTGAGATTACTTTGATCTTTCACTTTCTGCTATAATTTTCTCGGGAATGATTGAAGTGTTGTGTAACAAATTAGTTGGAAGGCAAATCGGTATTCCCATCATTTCCATTGGATTCAAGGGCCCAAGGACAGTGGCGGATTTAATATTCATAAAGGGAAGTTAATAAATACGTACTGTTATCCATTTATTATTCCAAAATGAATTGTTTTTATTTATCACAAATGTTTACTGCACATAATGTCGACAAAAGTATTAATGATATTTCCATCCATGGAAAATCTGCCACTATCCGAAGAAAAACTGGAGAAAAACACTGGCCAGGAT
>NNCF01126330.1:1658410-1721303 GCA_002313205.1 Laupala kohalensis | reverse complement strand
ATATATATAATATTTAATTATTTTGTTTTCAGAGTGGGGTTTCTTGTTACACTCGCCAAAAGTCGACCAACCTCTTTTAACACTACTCAGTTAACTCAAAGTTTGCTTCTGGCACTTTCCCTACTAGGAAGCTACAATCAATATAAAACAGAGTTTCCATGTTAACACTTTTTCTATTTTAGTCTCTGTTTCTACTATCCCATGACATATTAAGAGTGTATTTAATGTTGGCTGTACTTCCAAGGATCACTTACCTAGTGCTTGGATTTCAAATTTGCATTTATCCTCTTCCTCGTAACACCCCGATTCGAGTGTTCAAGAGAAACAAGATGATCGAACACTAGTCGACCCATTGAGTCTGACTCAGTGGAAAGCAGTGAATAGTTATGCTAACAGTCACCAGGTGCAATCTTAGAAGGTCAGTGGCCGCGTTTGGACGGTCGATTGTCTCCGAGTCGGAGGACAAAAAGGGTAAATTATATGATTTTGATTTGGGAAGGTCATAAAATAATATTTAATCGATATAGGAACACGAAAATATCAGTAAATCATTATATAATTTAAGAACAATGAATATTTTAGTCAGTTTCTCATAGAACGGATTTCTTCGAAGCAAATGTTATTCCAAACACGCCTAAATTTTCTGTCTCTGCAATTTCACAGATTGCGCTTATTTTGTTTCGAGGTAATTATGTATTGAGGAGATGATTGTAATATATACTAATAGAAGTGAATTATATGGAATGCTGGTGATACGGATATGGGAAAAAGTTAGAAAATTGTTAGAAATTTTCAAGGACTCTTCTTAACGGTTATTGCAAGTAAAATGTTAAGTATTGTTAATATTAATGAATTACAAGAAAAGAAAATCAGTTAATAATCAGTAGATGTGAATCTTCATTCGCATGACTGTTGACTATGAAGTTCACTAATGTTTCCGCCAGGGTGCCATTGCGTTACGTGAGGCGTACAATCCACAGAACATATAATCTAAGTGACAGAATTGTAGAAGCGAAATTGTAGACGGTTAAGGCGGTGAAGAACATTGTTTTCATGTACACAACCTAAAAGTGAAATGAATACCAAAGAAACACAGGACTTAGCCATGAAGTAGTATAATGTTACTTTGTTTATTAAGCTTTCTATGTAAAGTATATTTTCCTTCTGCCTGGATTTTCAAATAATTCGTAATTATGTAAATATTGACATACAGTAGTGAAAACTAGAAACTAGAAAACTAGTGTAGGTTTGTAGCTTTTCTTCGGGGTATTTAATTTTGAAGTTTAAAGTGAAATTTTAATATCAAGAAAGTTGAGAATTATAGAAAGTAAAATTTGATTTCAGAATACTATTTTTGAACCCCGGGCAACACCCGGCAAAATGAGTTACTAATAGCATTAATTCCACACGCATTCGGTTTAGGATAGGGTTTCTTCCTACAAACTTACTAGTTGTAAGTACCTATATAATAACATAGTTAACTTATTATTTAAAATGTGAAATACAAAATGTGTGAAATAGCTAATAATAATTGTGTGTGTAACGATTATTAATTGAAGATTTTCATCTACTTTATTGTGAATTTTTCAGAATTTCGAGCCAAATCTTCATTACTGGGAGTGAGGATACGTATCGTCGCGTGTCTGATCTGCTACTAATCTAACATTGGTTACGCAAATACCTATTTAGATTCAGTTCAGGAAAAATTAATTCACTATCGTCAGTATATAAATTTTGTTCTTTTAATACTATTTTCTACTTTCCGGACCCTTCTGAACCAAGGGTCACGTTGCCATGACTAGAATGAAGGGGTGAATGGATGGAAAGATGAAAAATAAATGATGAGGGTGATTAAATGATAATCATAACCATACACTGGATAGGACGCTAATTTGCATCTGTCGCAATATGTGAAACATTGACATAGTCCAACATTGGCGAGGAATTATGAAGGGACATTGATCCGAGCCCTTAGACTACGAAACGAATCGTAGCGGTATTTGGTCACACAAGTAAAAAAAAAAAGACGAAAAATGTGCTAATGAGTTCCGTTTAATCTTTCCAAGCATTAACCGGATAAGGAAAATCACGGACATTATCTTCGAGCTTGTTTAATATCAAGAGCCTCAAGAGGTCAAGTGAGAGGTTAAACTTTGGTAGTTCTTGGGATTAATCAGAGCTTTATAATGATGTAATGATGCGAGAAAGCTACTTCGAATAATGAGATCTGCGCAACGCAGAAAACGACCCCGTGATTATTAGAACAAAGGTTTCAGAATTTATAATGCGAAAGAGATTATCATATAATTTGTATCGTAAGAAACAACGCAAAACGAACCACGAACATCCGCAAGGAGATCAAATTATTGTGATGTTTAAAGGAGTTTGACCACAAAAGAAAACTTTGAAGGTAAAATTAATTACTTTAGTCATTAATTTTTCACTTTAATTTGACAAAGAAAACATAATATATTTCTAAAAAGTGTTGAAAAAATAAAATTCCCCTTAAATTGTTGGTTGTTCAAATGCTACAACGTTAATGCATCTGAAGAGGACTTATAGTCGTAACGCAATGCTGCGATTTATAAGGTGGTGTGATTTATTGTAATTACTTTGAATAATCAATTTTAGCCTGAAGTTGACTGTGTTTTGAACTATTTAAATTGCTCTAAGATGGTGTCATTAAGGGACCATCCATAAACTTCGCAACACAAAAATTAACATTTTTCAACACTTTCACACCCTTCTCTAACACCTGGCACATGTAATGATACTTCTTACACCCTATTATGTTACGCTAGGTCTACCTCTTCCGGCTAAGAAAAGTTTTGGTTGCTTCTCTGAAAATGTTGGGAGAAATTTTGATACCCTGACTTATGTTCGTTCCTCATTGTTCTGTGATATCTCTGAGAGTTGAGTACATGGATTGGAGAGACAAACTTTACGGTTAGAAAGTTCCCAGTAAAACGTAGAGTAACATACTACCAAGGGCGACAGCCCCCAACCCCGCCGTAACGTTGTGTAACATCATCATCGCTCCAGGAAGGTGCGTTGCTTAATTTATGGACGGCCACTACGTACGAAATGACGGACAAAATTGAGTTTTGAATCCATATTTGTCCTGCATGCAACCAGTCCACTGTGAGCACCCTAGTATTGGATGTGGGATCCAAATTAAGAAAAGGATTTTTTTTTTAAACCTTTGGACATGACGTCCCAAATTATGAGTTTCGAATGTTCCGTGCAAAGGTTTGGGATGTCACACGCAAATGTTTAGAGAAGTCCTTTCATGCTTCAGAGTTTGGATCTCACATCCAGACCTGTTCTCTCAAATTCCATTCGTCTCGACGCGTGTTTCGCTCATGGAGCGGAGTGTCACCCTATTTCCTGAGAGGTGAACGCGAACGGGGGTATCTAAAAGATGCGGTAGGAGCGGGCAGGATGCAGGCTCCGACCGGTGAGGAGATGGCGCTGGTCGCTGTTTAACGACCACCTCGCAGCCAAGATAGGACGACTCTTTTACGGCGAGCGGGGCAGGCGATGCGGTGGAGGAGATACAAGACGATGGACGACAAAGGGAAGGACAGTGTATAAGAAACGACAATTGATAAGACGAGGAAGAGAGGACGATATTGAATATTGTGCGAGAGGATGCGATAGAGGAGAGCGAAAAGAGAATGAGTTGTATACTGGAATTCTATATCCAAACTCCAATCATCCAATTATCTGAATCGAGGGAAAAACTGTTGTATTAAATTGTTTTTAGCTGTATTAAATAAATAAATTTATTGTCAAAAAAGCAGTTACAAACTGCGTATGACCATGTGGAGGACACTAAACTAATTTACTCTCCGGAAGCAAGCAAGGGACCATCCCATCAATTCCGATCAAGGACCCTAAGGCAGAGGCGGATTCAAAAATTTCAGCAAAAATTCCTAGATAAGATAAGATAGTTAGCTACGAGTTATAATACTAATCGAATATCAACATGTTTGTAATTTAACACAAAAAATTTATTTTTCATGTACAAATTATTATCGAACTATAGATTATTCTGAGTAATCTATAGATTTATCTTTAGGTTTATAATCTATCTATTTATAAGGTATATCTATCTATTTATTCTATTAATCTATCTTTGTATTCATAGATTTATAATGTATCTATGATCTATAGTTTTAATCTATAGAACTATAGATTATTCTGGGTAAAAATGTAATTTAGTTTTTGGTTTTCCTCGACAATATATTTCATAATCATTTTGCCTCGCCTTAATAAATACCAGTTTTTGGAAGAAAACAATTATCAAGATATTTGATTATCCGGAACTGGCCAGGATTGTTCTAATTGATCTGGACAATTAAGTCTATTGAACTTAACAATTTAATTGCTTAATACACGATGTAGCAATGGTGGAAAGAAGGGAAGATGAGAAATGGTATGGTAGTGAAGGAGGACACAATCTAGTGATGCAAGTGCTTTGGTTGTGAACGTAATAGTATACTAGTTAGTTCTTATGCTGTGAATTTTTACGTCAATATTCTCACTATCCGTATACCCCTGATTTGCAGATTACTGAACTGTTAGGGCAGGGATATTCCACAGTTGAAACCTGAGCGTCATATCATTTACAATTTGCGACGTGGGGAAAGGTAAAGGAAAACTTCTGATGGAATAAATGATGAGGTTAAAATATTAAAGTAAAGAGGAAATAAAGAAAAGTTAATTCTGTTCATATTATAGTGCCACCTTCCAGACTGCTTATACCTCCTTAATAACGCCCCTTAATAACTTTGAAGATTTAATTTTGATAACAATATTGTTCAACAATATTACATTTAGATGCACCCCAAAAAATAATATAACAACAAACGCTCCCGATATATGTTAATATTCAACGCAAACAAACTAAATGTGATACATTTCTATGTGTGTTCTTACACGCTTTCTTCTCATCAAAAATGATTCATGTACTTACAAATTACAGTTTGTAGCGTTCTCAAAGAAACGTAATGCACCGAGAATATCTCATCCATTCTAAAAGAAACACATTACCTACATCTCAGAAACTCCTCAAAACAAAACATCTTACAGTATCTTTTCACTTTTAAGCAGTTTCCGGAAGTTTCGTTGTAGTCACATAAATTTAGCATTTCTTTACATTATAGAGATTTACAAGATTTATTAAAACCTCTGTTCCCACTAAGAAATACAAAACATTGCGTTTTACTGGTTTTAATATTGAAGAAAGAAATTAATTTGAGACACAGCTACGTTAACGGAGAGAAAGCTTGGAAATCTCATTGTTTCTTTGCGCTTGATAAGTAACTCGCTTCCTCGCAGAACTTTATTAATATCATTACAATAATAAATTGAAACCCAAGTTGGGAAGTAGTATTCCTCGCCACTCGTACATCATTCCAAGCGTCGTCAACGCGGCCGCCACCGCCACCGCCACCGCCACCGCCGCCGCCACCGCCGCCGCCGGCACGCTTCGTTTCTCTCGGAGCGGTTCCCGCAGCTTTAATGAAAAGTTGCGGCAGCGAGTGAGTGCGCTAACTCGCACCCAAACCGCGGGAGGCGCTGCTGCTTTCGTTCCTCGTCTTCGGATGGAGATTCGTCTTAGCGCGGAAGATTTTTATTTTTGCTTCACGATTTATATCTGTGAATAACGTGTATTGTGAGGTCGAGAAGGAAAAAAAGTGTTGCGATATCGGTTCCGCTGTTAACAAACTGAGTTCAGGTGACTATTTTCTCCAATTCGCGATGAAATTCTTACGTGATTATTATTGTATTATTATCTAAATTAAAATTTTATTGCATATATGCATCCGGTACATAGTTTTAGTGAGGGAATATTTCGGAATACCTCCTTCCATGCTATTATTATTATTATTATTATTATTATTATTATGGGCTTATTTCTCAGTGTAGCTGGTAAGTATTTCGGAACGCGTCCGAGAAAGTTCCACTTACCTTAGGCTGCGTCTCCTAGAGAAATTCTTAGGCGCACACTTTCCGGATAATATGAGCTGTCCCCAGAATTTTTTGGACCTCAGATAGATAGATCTTTCCAGGAATTTTCTGAAGATTATCTTCTATATATTTGCTCACTGTTCCCGCGGCTCCGATAATAATAGGGCAGACTTTTGTCTTCATTCCCCACATTCTTTGGCATTCAATAGCCAAGTTTTTATTTGAGCAGTTTTTTCTGCCTCCTCGCTCACAACGTTCATGTCGTTGGGAACAGAAACATCAATAAGAAGACATTCCTTACTCTCCTTATCCCTCAGAACAATGTCAAGCCTATTTGCATTGATTGTCCTGTCGGTATATATTGGTTGGTCATAAATGATTGTGGCTTTCTCATTGGAGTTCACAGAACTAGGTTCGTGTTCATACCAGTTTTCTTTCACAGTGAATCCGAAAGCTTTACATATATGCCAATGTATATATGAATAAAATCTGTTATGCCTCATTCTTCTCTTCGAGGAAAATAATGAATTCGTTATCTCGCTTGCGTAACAAGAAACCGAATGTACATTTTCTTCTGATTCCATTCGAGTTCTCGCTTTCTTCCTAAATCATACTATTTGTCTCCCACTAAATAATTTACATTGCATTTTCTTTCCTTGACCATTATTATTATTATATGTTATTATTCCACTTTTGTAGGTGAGATTTCTTACTTCACTTTCACATCCCTGGTGTTTCTCCTTCCATTTAAATGCAATACTTCGCCATCTCTTAACGGACTAACACACCCTTGTATCCTAGCACACGAAAACACCTTTCATTGCCTTTCTCCGTTGACTTTTCAGTGTTAAATCTCATTAGCATAGCTACTTGTTTCATAAACTAGTACCTCGCTGTATTCTACTAACGAACTAGAAACTTGATAAACTGACTTGCCGTTTTCCTCGACCTCACACGCGCACAGGGTTACCTTTATTTTATCACTGTTTTTTCTTTCTTCCTCTACTATTCTGTAGTTCTCCGCCATAACGCTCTTTTGACGCGGAGCTTCTCCATCTTCCTTACGGCTGCACCTCCTCGCTGCAAGACATCCCACAAGTTGTTTGGCGTGGAAACAGCTGACTACGCAAAAGCCGTCGTAATTTGCTGCCACAATGTTACAACGCGGGCGGACGGTTGTGTTTGTATTCTTGATGAATTAACTTGCACGAAAACCCTGGAGCTGCATAAAATATGGAATGCTAAATCGTGACATAGAAATCTTAATTTTCACGTATTTACGCACTCTCGGTTTCTTTTACGTCAACAATACCACGCGTAAACAACAGCATCAACAATAGTACGCTTGTTGCAACCTTCCGTGCGAGTAAAAAGTTTTTAATTTTGTTAAAATTTTGTTTTACGAAAACTAGAGTTATTACCTTCAACGTAGCGCAGTAGCTGTTGCGGCGCTCATGAATTTTATAAGTTCAGGAAAAATAACTACATTAAAAATTAGTGATGTGCCAATTCTAAATTTTTTCGAATTCGATCTCATATTTTACGTTCCCATGAAATATAATCTGAATAAGATACAATATTTGTCTTGGATGTTAATGAATTATGCAACCACTGAGTCTTAAAATATTCAGGAAAATATTCGTTCGCATGGTAGAGAAGTCTGGTGTTGCATTCCGTATTTGCACTTAGGCTTATACTGGAAAGATGAAAGTTATACGTGAGTTAAGATATAAATACCGACAAACATATTTAAATCTCAATACAACACATGCTCTTCCGCTCAGCAGTGCATAGGCAGTGATGATGATACACCTGTACGTGTTAGTACCCCCACTTAAATAAATTAAAAGTTAATAGTATATCAAAATTCATCATTTACACCTTAAAATATAAGTTGTCTAGACATTTTATTATTGGTAACGAATTAATAAACTACACTTCAAAATATTAATTAAACGTATGTCAAAATATTTCAAATTTTGACCAAGCAGTACCAACCCAAAAGAAAGACAATGACCAGACTTAATAACGAATAGGTGTTTCATCAGAATTTTTAAGTATCGGCATTAGTGTGTGTTGGAACAGAACACATTTACAATCTAATGGAGGTGTTAACTCGTACGACTATTTTTACTTTGGCGAAACAGGAGTTAAGTCTCCGGACATAAGTTTTTGCCAGGTGCACAGAAAGTTACAAATATTTCCTGTATTTACATTTCCTGTATTCACGCATGCTCGTTAACCTAGGACAATTTTGAAACATTGACGTTAGTGAATGCACACCATCGAGTAGTTCACGAAGCTGGTGTTACAAGTTGGTACATTCTTTTATTTATTTCTATAATTTTTGCGAATGCAATCAATGACCGTCTTGTCTTCACCATTCGGCATTGCGAAGTACATTGTATTCTTTCTTCTCTCTATTTAATTATCTATGTAATCGTATCTCACATCCGTTATATCTGATCTTCTGTTCGTACCTTCCACATAATTTTTAGTTCTGAATTTCCGTAGTAAACGCCCAAGTAGCGTTGCACATTCTACATAATTGCTGGGTACCAAGAATACCTAAAAATATCATTGGGTAAATCTGTGTTTCTTAGCAATAAAACACAAGGAATAAGACAAGGAACATATTTCAGCACCGTCTTTGGGGAATAAATTGCTTCAACATTTCCATTATTATTGAGAATGATGATAAAATTGTATTTACATAAAACAGTGACAAAATTTCAAAGTTAGCTAGACTAGCAACTCTAACACGAGTGGATTAAGTGTTGGGTGCAAAGTAATGTGTGTTGTCATATGAATATAGTAATTGATTGCTAAACTTCGTAAAGTAAACTTACACACACGTGTGAAAATGGATGCAGGTCTAAACTACCATACGGTCGTGTTTTCGTAGTAAGACAATTAACGTTTCTGGAGTAATTATCATCCTAATAATGCAAGGCTACATATTGACTGACTTGCCAAGAATTCAAAGGTACACAATCCTCAAATTAGTTGCGCCGGGGTTTTTTTCCCGGGTCATTGATATTTTGTCAAAATTTTACTTATCCGAATTCCATTATCCGAGTGTCATAACGTCTCCCCAATCTTTTATATACAATTTTTATTTTAAAAAAATTAAACAATGTATAAAGTTCCGTTTTATACCAGTAATTTTATAGTTATAAAAAATATACATTTGGGGCCATTTTTGTTTTTTTACTGAACTCTGGTCTCTTCCTCCGTACGTGACTAATGTTTTTTTCCGCGTCTAATTGAATGTTGAACAGTTACATATGGTTCAAATATGTTGTACGATTATTATAGTCAAGGCCTGGGTGAGAAAACGTTGTAGCAGCTACTGGAAATAGTTTTCATGAACAAGTTTCATGAACTAGCCCACAAGAATATTCCTCACAAAATGTGACGGGAAATATGGCTATTTGCGTTTGTTGGGCATATCCCTTTTGTTTGTAAGAAGAAATATCGAAGTTTTGTAAGTTATAGTAAGGTTGACCTGCGTGCGCGGTTACTTCTGGCGTAAACACAAACGTTTCTGCATCTTTTTTGCCTCTCATCGGTCAACTGAGTAATAAAATAAGCTTCGATTCGTACGTCCATCTTTCATGTGCATCACTTTATATACAAGTACGAACTATTATGTATTTATCTTGATTTTCGTCGTGTCTCCATTCTCAGACATTCCACGACTTCATCTGTGTACATTCTTGCTTGGTCTAAATGTACAATCTATTTATTTTTTAGTGCTACTTTTTCCAAATTCACGAATCTTGTCTCTGTGCTTATCATGTCATGTCCAAATGTAATTATGTCTTCCGTCTAAATTTTGTTCAGGTGTCTTGTCATCTCCAGTCCATACAGCTGACAACCCCAGAATATATGGTCTCTTGTTTCCTGTCATAATCCACACTTATAGCCTTCATGGTCAGTCCAAATCTGTGTAAATATGCCCTCAAGTCACTGTGTTTTTGCCTCAGCTAGTCCTGACCTAAACCATCGTCTATTCCTTTCTGCAAAATATGCATCCGGCATCAGATCATATAGTGTGAACTCTGTATTTTTATTCTGATAGTGTGTCTTTTTTTTTAGAAATGTCCCCCCGCTTCCCCTCTCGCCCAAAGAGAGAGTTTTTGCATTACCCTTACGCTTCCTGGCGTATATGATAAGTAGATGACGCTAACCGCGTACATTGTGTAATCGATGTATTTTGCTTAGCGTACGTACGTCTCAAATAATAATAATAAATGTAAACCCAAACAAACTACTTCTATGCAAGCGTACACAAATAAAGTGTCTAGCGAGTACACCAGCATGTGCTCATATGGCACACACAACCATCAAATCTTTCGCATACCCTCTCAGTTATCAACATAACCTCAATCCAGACCAGAATCCGTAACACTAACATCATACTCAAACTGAGAGGTTGTAACATACCACGCTCAGAGAGTTAGTGTACCACTATCTTCTGAGCACGCGCAGAAGTAACTTGCATGTGGATAGCGTACAGGATAGCTCGCAGGTACGCTATGCAAAAGCTCCCGTGTATTCAAGGTCCTGAGCGCAAATCGAGCGGTAGTCCTGTACACAAGACGCATAACCACATATCAGTCGTAAACCTCCGTTAATTAACCGTGAAATGAAAGTGGAGTGTAGTACCCTCCAGAATTCTCCCTCGTCAATTCTTTGTCTAGACGAAGTGCGACGGTGGCGCTGTAGGTGGCAGCAGAAGGTAGTCGTCGGCTTGTTAGCGAAAGGCCAACCATTCTCGCTACGTGGGAGAACGCTGGCTGCCTCTCGACCCTTGCTCCACTCACATCACAAGACTTCGCTCGAAAATATTTTCTTCTCCACTTTCCTTCAGCCCCTTCCGGTTTTGCGACGCGGCATTCCCTGCCCTTTTGCACATGGCCTCAAGCTGTTTCAATGCATATCGTCGTCCAAGTCGCTACTTTACCTTCATTAGCCACGCACTTGACAGGAGTGAGTGGCCCCTTACCACATGGTATCTGCTTACGCAGAAGTGTATTTGCGTACGAAAGCATACTCCACGAGTCCAGAGATTTAGAATAATCGATTTTCGGTTTCACGTTTCTTGACTTTCTTTCACAGTTTTGATTTATGTCATCAGATGAACTAGACAATAGTTAATTGTTTTAGCTGAAGTAATTATTAACATAGTCTGAAAATATCGGAAGGCAGCTGGCTACCTCCCTCACTCTATCACCACTCCTTCGTTCCGAGACGTCTTGACCCAGAGATGCTTCCTGACACATCACCATTCGCTCACTTGTCTCATTACTCGTTTGAAAGAAACTTAAAGCTATTTAAGTATCCAAATTTCAAATTTGTTTCTTTCTATCAATAAGAGTGCTTAAATCTCTACAAATAAATGGCGTTGTCCTCAGTGAGTGAGTGTCTGCCACATTCATCGATGCAGAGTTACGTTCCTAACTGATTACTTTTAAATTCGGAAGTAAGGTTCCTTTTCTAATACAATCATTCACCAATAATAATAACAATAATAATAATAATAATAAACTTTGTCAAAATAGCCGTTGCAAACTGCGTATGACTACGTGGGGGGTAATAAACTAAGTTACTCTCCGGAGATAAGCAAGGAATCATCACATCAATTCCGACCAAGATCACAAAGGCAGTGGCGGATTTAATATTTATAAACGAAGTTATTTACTAAATATGTAATATTATCCATGAATTATTCCAAAATACGATAGGGTTTTTCGAAACTTCGAATTTATATTGGTGAAATGTGGATATGGGCAAAATTGCGTATTTTTGCTATTTCCACACTGAGAAAACAATACGGATGTGAGAACCCTTGGTTTGGATGTGAGATTCAAATCCAAAGAATGGAAAGGATTTCTCTAAACTTTTGGATGACACCCCAACCTTATAGTTAGGACACTATAAGGTTGTTATGTCACATCCAAAAGTTGGGATGTCATATGTAAAGGTTTCGAGAAATCCTTTCCTTCCTCTAGATTTGGTTTTCTCATTCAAACCTGTCATCTCAGTGCACTATCTCACGAAGTGAGCTCGTTAAGACCTCTCGTTTATAGTGTGTAAACATTGTTGATTTAAATATCGAGAAAGAGGTCTTGGTGTTTTTCGGTAATTTACTTTTTTATCGGTGAAACGGGGCAGCAATGTTTTTGTCACTGACTCTAACGGGTATTGTTCTGTTTTCGCTAATAACAAGAATGTAATTTTACAAGAACAAGTTATTCGTTTTTGGGAAATCTCTTTTTGTTAAAGAAATCAACATTGAATTGCCGTCTGATCACGGGATAAAATAAAGTCACATCGGGGAAAACCCCGTTTCTCTTTTCATTTTCTTTCCGCGATACACTGCATCTCCACCCCCACCCCACCCCCGCCTGCTCCAGTTTTTCAATTCGATGCAACCTCGTTTCTGAGCAATGTCGAGCGAGTGGAGGCAAATGTTCCGTTTGTTTTGAGAGGACAATCGGACAGCGAGCGGCGCGCGCGCGAGGGGATTTGATATCTCGACATGACCGAGCGCGCGCGCAGCCGCAGCGTATCGATTGTGGAGGCGCGTGGTGACTGCGGGGCCATCGACTGCGAAGCCCCACAGGGATCCCTAAATCTTCCGTGGCAAGTAATGGGCAAGAGTCTTAAATAACGAAGACCTCGCGCGGCTGTGGTCGCGCGGGCCGCTGTGTTGAGAGTAAGGGGAGGGTGGACGTGATTTGGGAAACGTTCGATGGCGTAGATGGTAGCAGAGGGATCACGGTGTGTAAGAACCAGGGGATATGGCAGCTGAAGCGTAACCACAAATATTTATAAGTTTTATGTTGTCTTCCTTATGTTTAGCCATGTGAAACAATTAATTTTGTCAAAAAATCGAATGCACAACAGACCCAAGACAGGTTTGCAGTCAGAAATATATTTCGGAGAGTGCTCTCCAAACACGTATTAATGTTTATTTAAAGTTATTTATAATTAAAAAATTATATTTTTCAGTTATTTAATTATCCTTATTAATTAGCAATATTTTATACAGATGAAGTTCTTTCATTACAAGTTATAAAAAAATTGAGAGTCCCGGTCCTAGTCCACCAATGTCTGTACTACAAAAATAATTATTGGTTCATGCATTACAATTGGCGAAGGTTTACTTACTTTCATAATGGAGAAATCTATCATATACAAATACCGACAAAAATAGATAGAGTAAGGGAAGGTTCGATTCCTCGCACTGTCGAACTAGGCGATGATCTCAGCTGGGGTTAGCTTTTCTTATCCCAGACAAATGTCGGTTCGGTATCAAGTTTCCCGGCAACACAACATATCTCTTACTAAATTCCTTTACCAAAGAGCATGGTTAGATGGAAATGAAAGACCTCACGAACCTGACCGTCACAAAAAAATCAGTTGTTTATCAACTTTGGGAGAAAAAAAAGTGTACCAACAACGCTTTCCAAAAGGTGTGACATAATATTTACGTTTATGTTAATTGGTTATTTATAATAAAATTGAAATGTAAATTATTCAAATCTTTTCGTTTCTCCATGAATATATGTTCCCATATTTTTAAGCGGGAACTATAAACATTGGAATATCTTGTGAATTATTACGTAAACATTAAGTTTATAATATTCCGAAAGTAAATGCATGTGATCAATTGCTTCACGAGTCTTAACTGATAAATAATCCATTAGTCCCTCCCATCCTATCACTTCGAAGTCAGAAGCACCAAACAAAGTTGTTTGATGCTGATAAAAATACTCCACTGACCAATTTATTCAACTTGGCGTTCTTCCGCTCCGTTTGAACACAGCGTCTTCCGGAAACACTTCCGTTCTCCGGGGACTTCCAGCAGAGGTAAATCCTACGCAGTTCCGTCCTCCGCTCCCCTCCCCTCTCCCACCGCCCCCCCCCCTGCGTTTTCTCCAAAAGTGCTGTAATTGCTGAGCAAACTTGCAGTCCAGAAATCGTCTTTCGGTATCGGAGAGGAACCAGCCTGCAGCTACCACTGGAGCCGCGAAAGACCCAGCAGGATGAGGTAATTGCGACGAGACTCTTTCCCAGAACATTCCGGTCCACTGTATCTCCAAGACATTACCGTTAGCTTTAGAAGACGTGGCACAAATCATCCGAATATTCAGCGGAAGAAAAAAATTGTTTTCTATTCGCATTATAATTTATTTATTATACACAGCAAGTTATGGGTTGATTTTAACCTACCCCATTGATGTGGTAATGAATTTTCTCCAATTATGCTCGTGGGTTTTAAACGAAGTTTCAGGATGATTCTATGTTTGCTTTAGGAGAGTAAAGGTGTTTTTCGTACTCTGCAGAGTCTTAAACAGTTTTGTATAACTGTTTCTTATTTTCTTATTTGGAGAGCTCCTCCACCTAACTGTGTGGTTTGGGTAAAGAAATGAGGAGGAGAGATGTTGGAGTGTGGGCGAAATTACGCTACCGAACTGACAGTGATCTGGATTAGATGGGAAAACTCCAACTGAAAACCTCAAGCATCTACATTCCAAAACCTTACCATCCTCATTTACATCATATTTCATATTTCAATAAGATAAGCGTCTGTACAGATAATCGGTCTAAACAAATACTGCAAAATCATGAGTGGTAATAATTGCAACGAAATAATTCCCACATTGTAGATGAACTAATTTACATTCAACTTTCTTCATTTCAGTCAGGCCACGAAAAAGGATATATGTGGGTGAGAAAACTATTACAAAAGGCAGACAAGTACAATATTATATAAATAATAATACGAAAATATCTTAATAGCTTTTTCTTTAAAGTTGTATGTCACGAGAAAAAAATATAATTTGACGGTTTATTGATTTACTTATTCCTGAGCACGAAAAATTAGCATATCGCAATTTCTTTATGCAGCTGGCATTTGCTCATCTTTCACAAGCATATACTCATCTTTTCTTATGAGAAGCCACGACTTCCGAGAAAGATAGCTTCATTTACGATCCACACAGGATGAGATTCAAGAGTCATCATACAAAAAAGTCGTTTATTGAATCAATAGGGTTCGTCTCGTGAATGTTGGGGAAATCTTGAGTGCTCCCGAACTCATCAGTGGGACCATCTGCCTCCCATCACGCAGATGGACGCTCGGGAATCAAGGAATCGAAAAAGAGGACGATGTTCCTAGAAGATCACGGCACAGAACGTACACATCCTCTTCATAATCGCGGTCGTGCTGGATAAGGAATTCTCATATGCCTCCCAAGAGTGCACTTTTAGACGAAGCCGTAAAGTCAATGAAACGAATCTCGATATTATTCCACGATTGTTTTACTAATCTGAGTCGGTCTCAGTAATAGATTTGTTTCTGCGCTTGTTACTTTAAATCTGAACTCGTGTGTGACACCACCCTTCAAAGAGTAAAGCATGCAAATATACTCGTCACGATGAAATCTGCATACCGTTATGGAAGAATTGCTAGATGAAAACATATGCAGATTGTTTTGAGAATACTAAGTAACTACATTAACTAAGTCCACATGAAATGCAGTTGAATGCTAACAAGTAACAGATGTTCATATTCCTAAAGCTTAATTTGAATAATTTATAAAGAAAACGTTTAATTAGGTAAACACGAATCCATGCTTTAACAAATACCTTACATAAAGCTTTGTTATTAAAAATAAATAAAATGAGAACAGTATATTTTACTTTTTCTTACGTATATAACATTATTCTAATTGATGCCCGCGAAGAAATATGGGCTTGATACTGTATGAATTATCTCAATTTCCGAAGATATAACGACTTCGCGTGATTTAAAGTTTATAGTTTGTACTCCTTCGGGACAAGAAACGTGGAAAAGATATTCACTATTTTTTAAGGAACACTAAGTAACGTATTACTAGTCATAAAATCCAGTGATAACGTTTAATATAAAAAATATACCATTTTCATTTTCTCTCGTAAATCATTTCCGTTATTTACTGGATCGTCTTCAAAGATTTATCTCCCTTACCGAAGAAAAATTAATTACTAATACTTTTTATCTTTAAATACAGTAATGGAACGGACGAATCCGCATTAAATAAAATAATAATTTATAATTTATTAAGCAGAAGTCACAATAAATAATTTTACGTGACAAATCTGCCAACTTCTGTTCAAAAGTATATTAAATTTTAATTTATCATATCCTTATATATAATACATGTGTTTTAGAATCCAGTTTCAATAAATGATTAATTTGAACAAATAGTTGTTACGGAATATTCTTTGAAGGGACTAAATGAAATTTTATTTATTAGTATTTTAATTTTCAAGGATAACTTTTTCTAGTATTGTGTAACATTATGATATCCGCAAATAAATATGTCAGTCGATATTAGCATTGAAGTTTAAATTCTTTCCATTAATTCCTCTTCAAATAGGGAAGTGTTTTTTGTTGATATATATCTCAAGTAGCATTTCGTGTGTAACATATTTTGACATTTTTCTACCCCTTCACACAATTAGCAAGATAGTACTGTAGAGAATGTATTAAATCTTATATAATTGTTAAATTTAACAACTGTATAAGATTTAATACATTCTATACAGTACTATCTTGCTAATTGTGTGAATATACATATATAATTCAGTATTGGTTGAAATACACAGTTTCTAGTGAAAAAAGAATTTTATTTTCGAAAATGACTTATACTTTCCAAATCTTTTAACTATTATTTTTTGTGCGCTAACTGCCTACGAAATCCACAGTTCATATTACTTTCTTCATAATTCATTTCTTATTAGTTACTCTCACTCTCATTCATAAAATGTTACGTTTTCTGATTGTTGTTACTAGTTACTTTTTCATAATATTCAAAGTCATATAAAATATAGTAATTTTAATACGTATGAACAAAGACAATTAGTCATGAATGATCTGACTAAAACCTTACCTGGCAGAAACTACCTTAAGTGTGGTCTCGTGAATCACCTAAACAGATCCTCTGATTTCGTGGGCTACCACTTGACCCTACAAAACTTTACAATGCCAAAGGAAATCCTGTAAGTCTGCAAGGAAGCAAGAGAAGCGGATACATGACCTTAACCTTCAGAAGTAATCGCATGGTTTTAAGCACATCAATCAGATCTTTTTAAAACTGAACTTCCGTTGCTTGGATTCGCACGCGAGACCACCCAACGACTACATCGAGCTAACTCTTCCCATAATTACGCTCGTATCGTAAATTCAGTAACTGAAGACGAAACAATAAGATTAGAGAACGACTTCATTATTTGTTCGTAGGATATCACATATAAATTGCCCTAGTTTCCAAGAAGATCTAAGATGGATTTCGAGACGTTGAAACAAACAAATTGTCTATGAAAACTGCACGAGACCAAAACTAAGATTTAACTTTCGTAATATTCTTTCTTTTCTCGGATTGAAAGGTGTTTTCTTTATATTCATTCATTGTTCCTTGTGATAAGTTAGTCGAGAACAAAACACAGAAAAGAAAGTTAATTTTAAATCTTGAATATGTTTAGTAGTTATGAGGCATGCATATTATTCACATTGAACAAGAAAAGGAAAGCTAAATTATTTTGCTCTTCATTCTTTTATTTCAATCCACGAATCAAATGGCAGGAAAAGAAACAATTTAGTTTCACGTATGTAAAAGAATTAAGTGATATCACGCATTAGTTCCAATATTTATAAAGAAAATTCTAATTTCAATTTTGAGAGAAAAATATTTGTTTACAAATTACCAATAAGTTTTCTATGTGAAGTTTTGTAAATATCACTTAAAATTCTAAAGAAAAGACAATTGAACAAACTGTTTCAACTAATTTTTTTTTAAATTGGGGTTTTAGAGCTCGCCAACGTCTAGATCATTAGAGCCCTACACCTAATTTAAACGGTACATACCCATCAAAGAATTGGTCGAAAAAGAAATTTATCGATACCTAAAAGGGACTTAGTTTAAAATAATAAGTCGAAATTTTCCTCGATGAGGTCTAGAATGAAATCAGATTAAGTTCACTGTAAGAAGTAAATAAGTAAATTGTTCAAAACCAAAATATTGATGTAAAAAGGAGCCCATGATAAGAATTGACGTGTAAGATATTTAATAAGAATTTATTGAGGTATGAAATTAAAAAAAACAAATCGTATTACGATTTATAAAATTGAAAAATTTCGTTAATCGTATTACAATAAATCTGAAAAAGTATAAATCGAGAAATATGTACATTACGGACGCCCACCCTCATCAGTGCGCATGTTGCAACAAGCTATGGATATCAGAGACACGCACTCCGCTCAACTCAAGCCAAGAGAGAAGTGAAGCGTCAGGTGTGCGACCAGTGGCTGGCGGCAAACAGCGGACACGCGGATGAATAAGTATTAACGCGTGCGCTCTCGCACCGGCTGAGCGTCAGTCGCAGTGTCGGTTCCGTTCTAAGCTTCCCTGGGTTCACGCCCGTTGCCTCCCACGTTGCGTTGACCGTCAGCATCCGTCACCGTTCTCTGCGGTCCATCTCCCGCACAGACGCCTCTGCGGAACAAAAAATCACCCTCATCCCTCTCCCACCGACTACAATCACCCGTTCATAGACACTCTACAGCCTTCTTCCATAGACAGCAGTCCCACAAACACCCACCACCCCTTCCGCAGACAATCAACCAGGCACATCGCCAACCCCCAAAAATAATCTGCATTGGTTATGGGCCCAGCACGCTGCCCAAAACTCCCACCGCCAGGAGCGCCGCTCGCAAACAGAAGACCAAAGGGTGATAGGACGGTGTCGGAGAGAAGTTGCCACCTCGCACAGCGCCGCCGGTAGCAGCTCGTTTAATCAAATCTTGAAGAGGTATTACTCAATCCACACNGACGCGGGAGTTAGCGGATTTGGTGACGCGGGAGTTAGCGGATTTGGTGACGCGGGAGTTAGCGGATTTGGTGACGCGGGAGTTAGCGGATTTGGTGACGCGGGAGTTAGCGGATTTGGTGACGCGGGAGTTAGCGGATTTGGTGACGCGGGAGTTAGCGGATTTGGTGACGCGGGAGTTAGCGGATTTGGTGACGCGGGAGTTAGCGGATTTGGTGACGCGGGAGTTAGCGGATTTGGTGACGCGGGAGTTAGCGGATTTGGTGACGCGGGAGTTAGCGGATTTGGTGACGCGGGAGTTAGCGGATTTGGTGACGCGGGAGTTAGCGGATTTGGTGACGCGGGAGTTAGCGGATTTGGTGACGCGGGAGTTAGCGGATTTGGTGACGCGGGAGTTAGCGGATTTGGTGACGCGGGAGTTAGCGGATTTGGTGACGCGGGAGTTAGCGGATTTGGTGACGCGGGAGTTAGCGGATTTGGTGACGCGGGAGTTAGCGGATTTGGTGACGCGGGAGTTAGCGGATTTGGTGACGCGGGAGTTAGCGGATTTGGTGATGCGCGAATTAGCGGAGTTGGTGATGCGCGAATTAGCGGAGTTGGTGATGCGCGAATTAGCGGACTTGGTGATTCGGATGTCTGCGAATCAGGTGACGAGGTAAAAAAATCTTAAAATGCTTATTGAAACATGGAAGAGATTGACGGTCAAAGTGTAAGTTCAGGTGATCAATGTCCATTGTGTCACAAGTTAGAGACATTTCGAACAGAGATTTGGCATAGCACGCAAGGCAAGAACGGGAAACCATAGATGTAATAATAGCTGGGATCAGAGTAAGTAGTGGTCAGAGTTAGCAATGTATTTCCTCTGCTTCCTCACCGTACTCCTCGAGACCTCGACGCCGGCGGTGTGCTTTTGTCGTCGAGTAGGCGCGTAAGCCGGTACGTAGCTATCTACTTACGCGCAACACAGGCTTCCTTCTGCTTGACGATTAAACTCAGTCATTCACATAATGCACTGAGGTCGTCAGCTTCGTAATGTTGCGTGAAACCCTCGGGCTACGGAAGGGAATGGTCAAAGCTTCCGGAGAGCGGACTTCACGAGGGAGGTATTATAATTGTCAAAAGACAAAGAGTTTCTCAAGCACTCTGGAGGACAAAACCAAATTAATGGCATTGTTAAAAGGTATTTCGAAAGTTAATGATTATAATGACTCAATTCACATAATTGTTTCCGTTTTGAAAATAAAATTTATTCTACGTTCTAATTTACACATTACTGTAGTAACAAAAAATATAATCGAATAGGCACGATTAATCTTCGTTTACTAATAAACTAGGTACAGATTTTACCCTTTCAGTTTATGTATATTTTAAGGAAACTAAACTTTTAGAAACATTTAGAATGACGCGGAAGAATTTGCTAGTATGATTTCAGTAAGAAACTATTCGGAAAATATTGCCCCGGGACAGTCACTGCACAAAGGACTAACATAATATTACATAGACCTTGCCAGTGATAGATTGTTTTCTCATTCTATATAATATTTCCCGTACTTGTTTTTGGCTAACGTACTAATATAGTATTTTCCATAATTGTATGTATTTTCGTTTCGGCCAACGAGGACCACGAAAGACGAGGACCAGTCAGGCTCAGTTATTGATTTGAGTTTACTCACTAGACTCGTCTTAATAACCGACATCGGAGCAGCGTCTAGATATGATCCAGACCACTGTATCCGAGCATTACAACTGCGGTTGTTAGTTGCAGAGGTCGGACTCTTTGTACATCCCAGCTAATTAAACTGGGACATAGATACAAAGAACTACAAATTTTATCTTGCCCCGCCCGGGTATCGAATCCGGGATGACTTGGTGACGGGCAATCACGCTGACATCGTGGTGACTTGGTGACGGGCATATTTTCCATAATTTATTTATTTATTTATTTACTTTACGCCATTTGGCAAAAGGAGGTTCAGGCCATGAGTTCAGCTCTTCCACCTAACCGTTGGACTTGGGTAAGGGAATTGGGAAGGTGAGATGTTGGGTTGTCGGGGAATTTATGGTACCGAACCGACATTAGTCTGGAGTAGGTGAGGGTCGCAGAATACCTCACCTACTTCGGCCGAGTGGGGTTTGAACCCACGCTCTACCGCTCAGCGGGATCGCGGAAGCGAGGATGCTACCACTAGACCTCCACTGTAGTGGTCCTAGACTAGACCAAAATGGTATACGACAGAAGAGAAAGGGGAAATTTTTCACATTAAGTTACGAAAATGTTGCAGATAGATCAGTCCGTGATTCAGTTGCAAATATCTATGGTACTATGAACCTGTGTAATTAGCCAAGGTTAAGGCCAAAATGAAGAAATAAGAAAAGTGTTAAGACATTCGTATCTCTGAGATCGTTCTACGACAGTCTCACATAAGAGTAGATACCGTACATTAAACGTAAGAAATGGGACCCCTCGTTTACTCCCCTAAATTAAAAAGTAGTCAACGGAAAAAAAATTAACTATTCTTTCATGTTTTCGATCCACACGAAGGGCCCCACAAGGATCAATTTTTGGTGATTGTTAATGGTCAATAAATATTTGCTGATACACTCTTGTCGGTAACTGTAAAATTGCAGAAACTGAATACATTTTAGAATTCTTTGTGTGTGTTTTTACAAACTACATTATATAAATAATCTCTCATCAGTTAATTCATAAAATATATTAACGTGTATTTTCCGAGAGTACGTATATGGTAAAAATTTAAATATTCGTGTAAGATTATTTCCTAAATTAGGTCTAGTGATTGAGGGGAGGGGGGTCCAAATTCAAAATCGTCCCGGGCCCCTATATCCACTCCGAGGTCCTGGCTCCGTAGTCATGGAGGTAAGGCAAGGTTGCGAGGACACGACGTGGTGCTGGTCCAGTGCGATGGGATGCGGCGGGCATGCAGCTGCCATTAGTCGTGCGGAGGATCTTTTGTGCTTGTGCCGCCGTGAGTAATTGCATGTCGCGTCCCGTCGCGACTCGACTCTCGGGAGGAGTGTAGTAGCCTTCCTTGATGCTCATCCACCTCCATCACAACCACAAACAATGACATTGGAACGTGTGCGAAAATATTTTAAACTTGGAGGTTGTAGTAAATAATAATAATAATAATAATAATAATAATAATAATAATAATAATAATAATATGAAACTAACACCCACAACACACAAACTACTTACAAATTCAAAAATATAAAGATTTGAAAACAGAAATTCTTCACTTACGGAATATGGAGTGTGTTTACATAGTCCTTATAACCGTGTCCACCACTGGACTCATCCCTCACAGTCTGCATCTGAGCATCAAACTGATTCAACTCCCAAAAAACACATTTCTAACTTTACAAAAAGCAGCTATCCTTAACATATGTAGAATAGTCAGAAGAATTTTTAAAGTGTGATATTTTTTGAGGAGAGGATGCTTGGTATACTCCGCTTCCCACCTGAATCCAACTACAAGTTGTGAAAACACTCACAGAAGAAGATAATAATAATAACATACGAGGAGGACAAAAATTCATAATAATACTCCTGATGAAGGAAACTATCCCACACAACACTGCAGGGCGCAAACGTTTTGCACTGCAGGGTGCAAACATGCGCAGGCTCAACTTGGTGGCAAAAATTAATAAAAAAGAGCAGTTACATACAAACTCACTGAAGATAAAACCCCATATTACAACTGTAAACAAGATATGGTATTGGAGAAGAAAATTCATAAATTATATTGTGATCGAGCCATCTTCATTTACAAATTAATCTACCAATATCGTCCAGATGCAACGTTCATTGACAGAACTAAGAAGACCGCATTCCTCATAAACATCCAAACCCAAATAACTTACAGAAGGCAATATATGAGAAAAGTACTCCCCTCTTTCTGAGGAAGTTAAAGAAATTGAAAGATGAAACAAGTACGTATAGTCCCGATAGTAATTTATGCAACAGGAGTAAATTCCAAAACTCTACATTCAAGTTTAGAAAAATTAAATTTACCTAAGTACATTTATATATCTCTTCAGAAAGCCATCATAATTGCAACGTCCCACATAATTACGAAGTTCTTATCTTCTTTAGAAAAATAAAAATAAATGGACACTAGGCTACTCGGCCCGTGTCATTTTATCAATCAGCATTTGCTGAGAAAAAACTACAAATAATAATAATAATAATAATAATAATGTCATCCCGAGCTCCCACAACCTGCAGACAACCTGGAACGACAAAATCAAGAAATATGTATCTCTTGCGGAGGAAATTAAAAAAATGAGGCGTCAAAGAGAAGTATATATAGTACAGATCGTCATCTCGGCAACTGGACAAATCCCTAAGAAGCTCAAAAGCAGCCTGGAGAAGATAGGTCTATCACCTTTCCTGTACATCAGGCTGCCTTAGTACCTGTAGCCTGACCAGAGCAATTCTTTTCTTACAATAGTGTTTGAGTTGATTTGTCTTTTGGGGCCGTCCACTCAAAGAGACCCAGCAAATGTTGCTGTGAATTACAGAAAAAAATAATAAGTTGTAATACCCGTAATATAACTCACCCGGACTGTCTTGGAGGACGACACCCATAAACTTTACGTTGATCCAACAATCGTCACTGATAAATTAATACATCATTATGATCCAGACATCGGTGAGCTCACTGTAATAAAAGTAGCTTAATGGAATCTGGTCACCAGTTAGACAGTTTATTGACATACTACAATTTCCATTCCATTTGCATTTTAAAACAAATTAAATACAGTAGAACCCCTCTTAACCGACCTCGGATATACCGCTCCTCGGATTAACTGGCCTATCCCGTGGTAGTTGTTTCTTTTTCTCTCTTTCAACGTATAATAGTTGGCAGGGAGTGACTCAACCATTGATGGTTTGACGGACCTTTTCTGGAAAGTTCCTGGAAAGTAAGAAGTGGTAACGCGACGTTAGTTGTGCAGTGTGTTCTGTGTTGGGGTGGGCAGACTGGGGGAGGGGGAGGAGGAGAGAGATCGCTACTTCGATTCCCCTCTAGCTTGCGAATCCGTTTTTCTACTAATCAATTTGTACATAAGTCTATTTTCCTATGAATCATTTTAATTTTTTCGTGTTCTTTTATGTATATACGTATTGTACTACAAAATGAGTTGCAATGACGTCTCATTTGCTGGTTTATTCGTGATAACCTGGTGAACCTGGTGAAATTGTACGTTCTTTTTGAACTAAAATGTTTTTTTTACGGGAACGTCGAATTAACCGGTCGGTGTCTCAGTCCCGACCAAACCGGTTAAAGGGGATTGTATTTAAATGCCAGATTTCGATGTTCTTGTCCATAAAAGTATGCCATTTTCGGAAACTGATTAAGAAAGGTGGAAGGAAAATGACTTTTCGAAATTAGATTAAGAACAAAAGCTACATTTTCGAAATAAGTTATAGCGAAATCCCCTTTAACTGGCAATTTGCTTGTCATAACACGCAGAATAGTGTGACACAAGAGAACCGATACTTTGGCAAGTTCTGTACGCAGTAGATATTGTTGTACCTGAAACATCTAGTGACCTGTTTCATGTCTAATCAAATATGAGTGTCATAAATATAAAGTACCTTAATTTGAAATTATAACCTGATTGAGAACGGTGGAAGGAGTAATGCTACTAATTTAAAATATCGTTATACTTTCTACATGCAGGACAACTGTAGCAATACCAGACTAATCCTAAGATATAATAAATTAATCCGTCCTTTTTCTCCTCATTTGTTTCAGGAACATTTTTCATGTCTCGTGGATTATACGTAATTATGCCGGATCGTAGACGAATGAGAAAGAGAAATTTAATTAACAAACTATTACAGATCAATCAATCTAACATTACTGCATTACTCGTAATGTTAATTGAGAACACTAAAACAAAAAATGCTACCTGTATCACTTACTGCCCTTTCCTCAGCCAATTGCTTTTATTTGAAATAGTTATTTCTTAGTCGTTGATATTATTGGAGAAATGATGATTGCAAAAGTCGAATTCTCCACATGAACATTAGAATACGAATATCCCCTTCCTCACCTGCATTATTTATTATTGATGAAAATATTAAATTTTGTTGTCGTTATTCATGATTGGTTTACAAACATGGTGTGTAAATATCGTACCGTACGTATAAATTTTGTTTATTTATTATAAGTTGTATATTATTTATTTGTTATCTTGGTGGGGGAGCATAATAAACATTTATTCGTTAAATATTACTCAGACATTTCATTTTTTTATGCCTAAGCTTTCACTAAAAATTTGCGAGATATTTCTGAGAATAAATATTTTGTCGTGTTATAATATTCAGCTTCCATCCTTGTACTACAAGACAATACGAGAGAACGTGTTTGGATGTGAGATCCAAATTCAGAGGAGGGAAAGGATTTCATGAAACATTTGGATGTGAGATCCAAACCTCACAGTATTCGCTCAAGGTTGCAATGTCATATCGAAAGGTATCGATAAATTATTTCCTACCTCTGAATAGAGACCAGATATCCAATCCTCAGTGAGAACTCACATAGTGTTTTCTCAGTGCAGCAATCAACTAGAACAAACACCGTAAGTATTTTTCTTGCAAACCCACACCAGTGTATCATTAAACGACACGCACATGCCCGTCTCGTCGACTGCATCTCATGCAAAAATTCCACGCCTCCCAACATCCTGAATCATGCAGAGGCTGCTGTTCTCACGAATCACAATCATCCGCAAGGAATGCCATGAGACCTTATTAAAATTCCGTAAAAATCAATCCTTGTTTACCAAAGTAATTACGGGTTGACCTCTTCTTATCACGGTCTATCTTCAACGGAGATGGCGAAGGAAGAAGGAAAATAAATCACACGAAGAAGATACAAGTTTGGTCAGGGTGGAGGAAGCAAATAACCAGTCTCCGAAAGGAGTCGTAAAATTTACATATGAAGAGATGCGATTCAATCCGAAACGAACTTCGTGATCAATGAAAGTAATCGATTAAAATCCAGAGATTCTTATAGAGAATACACAAATAAGGTGGAATTTTATAAAAGAAACAATAAATTTCTTAAAATATACACATCATTTGCGATGTCACAGAAGAGGTTAGATTTCTGTTCTGGATGCATCATCGGATTTACTTCACGTCTAGTTAATAACTCGTTAGTCCCCAAGGAGGAAAGATGTACCACACGATGCAAAAGGTTTGGAAAATGCATTCTGGTCACAAATTATTTAAACTCTATGAAGCAAATGAACAATCCACCTTCGTCCGAATAGAGAGCCAAGACAGTTTAACTTCAGCTTTCGCTCGGATCGTTTTTATTAACTTGATAATTGTACGAATGTGTATCGAAACGATATGATTTTAATAAGCTTTAAAGTGTTCTTATGTATTTTAAATTGTGATTAGTGGAACCTTGATGTATTTCCACAATGTATATTTTGATTGAAGTGGTGATAAATTGTTTGCTTTAATAGGTCGATATTTATTGATTTCATTTTATGAAGCAAATCTGACAACTTGGACAAGAAGTCATATGGACGGGAGTTTACATGCAAGTATTCAACAGCAATAAGTGTTCTCCTACCACTATCGAGATTTAAATCACAATCTCTTGTCTGTGAACCGGAGGAAACGTTTTATCCATGGTCAAATTAGTACCGTAACTGTGCAGCAAATGTACCGAAAAAGATGTCCCTACTTCGCAAAACACAAACACCGGTAAGTACCTAATTATTTTTCAGGTCCTGGGATTATCTAGAGTACTTTAGGAATATTTTCGGCTTGTGGAATGTTTAAGTTGATATTATATGCATTTGATTATAAACACGGGATCTGTAGACGTACTTTTATCCCAATAAAATTTTTCTCGGTCTATGTTATTAACAAATTAACTACATTCTAAGCCATACATTAAACGTAGAAGAAAGAAAGAAACTCCTTAAAAAGTGACAAGTTCTTTGGCATCCACATACACTGCCCCACAAAATAGGCGGCGCACTAAATTCATCGCTCCATAACTTCTATGTTTTAAAACGTATAATGGTGAAATTCGGGCCGAGGAAGATGTTTTATCAAGACACTCCCTTATTGGGAACTGTCTGTACCGCCCCCATCGCGTTGTTGTTTGGCTATCCATCACATTTCGAAAAAGGAAACATGATATGCCTATTTCGAAATGTGACGAAACCCGCCATACTTAGTCAAGTGAGAGGGTTGTCTACTCGAAGGCGTAGTGCAGCATGAACGATAATCCGCAAAACTGCCCCATCGTTGCTTGGTGGGAGTATTACCCACGACAATGCAAAGAGAAACCTGTACGTCGTGCGTCGATCACGGTAAGGTTCTGTGCTTCCTACAGATTCAAAGTCGCAATGCTATCACTACCCGTTCAACAGATAGACATATTTGAACTTCAGGGCGCAAGATTGCACTTTTCCCTATTTTCTATGAAAAAGCGGGAAACCAATAGTGTAACTACTTGAACTTTTGTGTGCGAACACATCAAGCGATTCCCTACCTTATTCACGTAAAACACTTTCTCGCTGTCACTCAGGAATGCGTTAAGGGGGATGTATAGGGACACCCCCTCATTGGGGGTAATTAGATGATAGGACTTAAATTTGAGATACAAGCTATTTAGTGTTATTGCTTACACCTAATAACACTAGATGCAATGCTTTTCATCACAAATCAATCGATTTAAACCTGAGAAAACCCCAATTTTCCAAAAGGGGGGAAGTGTTGACGGGGGTGGGTCGGAGATGGTTTGTGCCATAGATGAGAAATTACGTAAACCAAATTCCTTGGACAAACACAATCCCGGGGGTGGCTCATCAGATGTGGGTGATTTTTTAATATCAGCTACTGGAGTGTACATTGTTGAGTTTGTTTACGTGAGACTAGCTCTCGCTGACATTTTGAAGTGTGATATTTTTGCTTGGTTTTCTCGAAAATTGCATTTCTCATCACTTTAAGGGTGTTCCAGCGCGATGAGGGCGGTACAGAGTGTCTTGATAAAACATGGGAGCTTCTTCAGTCCAAATTTCACTCTGATACATTTTAAAACATAGACGTTATGGAGCGATGAATTTACTACGTCGCCAATTTTGTGGGGCAGTGTATTTGAAAGAGTAATTTTTGCGTATATTCGACGGAGTATTGGTTCATAATGTAGTAGTTTTAATTGAAATCTCAACTCGAAATGTATATAAATGAGGGAGATTATTCCCGAAGGAAACACTAAAATCTTTGTGAACATGTTTTTTCAAATCCAGGAATAAGAAATTAAGAAGGATCCAATGTTCAGAAAGTAATTTTAATGAGGTCATGTTTCTTAAACATGTGAAAATTGAAAGGTAACACTATATTAAACATATACTCACAGGATTATTCCATACTAAGAAGACTGAAATAAGTCATGCTTCCTAGACTTTGTCGTGATCTTAAAAAGCGAGTTCATCCCATAGGGACCAATGCTTCAGAACTCTTTGAATATACCCAACTTGATTATGATAGATTTTTTGATGACATTGCTCTAAAATGCAAAAACACATAAGTCAAATAGTAGAGTCATCTAAAATATCCAAACAATCCATATGCTGAAGAAAAAAAACTACTACTACTAATCTGTTTTTGTCTCACGTGAATCCACAATTTAATTTTATGACCTGGTGGACTTCAAGAAGTAACTTCCAAAATGTTGTATTTCAATCTCTCTCTCAAAAATGTGCCCTATTTCTTTGGAACACTACACGGTAATTAATCAAACACACCGATTTGTATTCAGAATAATGTTCGACGCCTCTTCATAAAGCGCAAAATATCTATTAGAATTTATGAATTCGATCCTAGTTCTTTGTCCACATTCCACTAGAAACCATCGGGGAAGGTGTTGGAAGTACTATCTCAATTCTGAGCTTCATCTCGCCGTTGGCAATTGAGAAATACCGAGTGCTGCCTTCCGGATCCGAAGGAAGTACTACTCTACAGAGACGGCGGCATTTCTCTGGTAGAGCACAAAAGCGGAAATGCGGCGTCTTACGGAACTCAACTGACATATTTCCTTCCCTCCCGGTACGAGCCACATACCTATAACGCAATGCGCTTCGTTGTAATCCTTCTCTCTTGTTTCATGATCTCTTCACTCTCTCGTTCGCATTCGAAATTGGAAACTGAGTGAATGACGTATTCCGGATTAAATGAATATCTTTGTAGAGGTGAATAAGCGGATGATTTCTCATGAGACAAAATTGTTCTTGTTTATTTTTGACAACATTAAGTATTTTCTCAAAATCCATCGTTTATATCCTTTAAACCTCGCAACAGTGAGAGAAGGTTTTTTAAAATTCAAATCCTTTTCTTTTTGTTGTATGCCGATGTTCGGTGTAGGTAGTATGCACGTTATTGTATAAAGAATATGTAGTCATACTGTCCAGTTTTTTATTTCTTAAATCATAATGCCAATTCCGCCGCATGGCGGCCATTTTTAGTTACAAAAATAAACAAATAAATAGAAAAGTAATTATGTGATTGGCGTATTAAATTTGACGAAAATAATGTAATACATTGAAACTTTAATTACTAGTTGCCACAAATCATAAAATTAGAGAGCAATACTGAAAATACAATAATTTTCAACAGAGAAAGTAAATGTTACAAAATTAAAAAAATACGAATAAAAGTAATATTGACAAGGTAAAGACTTATTGAACCATTAATTCCTAGTTGCCACAAACATAGAATATAGAGAGAGACAACCTTTCGTTTTAATCATTATCTTCTATTAGTACAATTGTGCTAATAGTGCTAAAAATAAATGACATAAGTATACTTAAAAAAATACAATTAGTAAATCAGTTAAATGTTAAAACTTGAGTAAGCCAATTTTTGTTTCTTCCTCTTGAACTGCATGTTGTAAATAATGTATCTACTATTTTGCTGGTACAAGAATAACATTTGTTTTAGTCCTATTTACAAGTCAAAATTCTACTTTTGTATTTGATAGTTCACGCTAATAGTAGCCGATCGTCAACCAATCACTCTGTTTTGACAGTTATTTAAAGGTGAAGGATATCCCTGCCCATGCTATGACTACTGAAATCTTTAATGTATTTCACATTAAGTTCATTTTTAAAATAATTTTTCATGTTTTGTAATTTTATTGTAAGATTACTATTATTGAATGTCGATATTTTTATGAAATTAATTTCTGCTGAATTGAGAAATCGAATCGATCAAAGGATAGAACAAAATGTCGATTTTTTACTCGAATATTTTATTGTATTCAAAAATCAAAAGGAACTTTATTTATATACAGTAGAGAAAATAGTGTATATTTGATCTATTATTGTGGCGGGGATGAGGACCCGTTTGTCACTAAGTAAACCCTTGATTGCCGTGGGCTGTGCAAACTACATCCTAAAATTGACTCTTGATGAATTTCTAGTTCTATCAGCCGTTTCAACCAGTTTAAAGAAGATACTCGTACGAACAACGTTAAGTCTCGAAACTCAGCGCAACATTGTAATTATTAGTACATAGTATTAAATATACTAAAACTACGTTCAATGCAGACACGTAGGAGCATATCAAGGAGAAATGTCAACCACAATGAAATTTCGCGAAGAAATTGAAAAAAATAATTACTCTTTGAAATTAGCACCCAAAAAAATGAGTACCACAGAACATAAAGTGAAATTACAGGAGGGGAATTTTTTGCTTGATATTTTCAAATCAAATGTAGATAGTAGTAATAACAGAGTCAAAGAAAATGCTTATATTGTACCCCTTTGTCCGCAAACTCATCAACACCCTCAGCGCTCGCGCTCTGCCACCTGGCGAGTGCAATTCCCGTGAGATCCGCCTCCGTCTCATTATGTACCATTGCGGGCCGTCACGTGCTTTACGGCACGGAAGTACGTAAGACGAAGGAACGCGTTGCAGTGAAGAGAAGGTGAAGTATATTGCTCTTCCGTATATTATAGCTTCCTCTCACTATTATGACTCGGATCGAAATGCACTAAAAAATAGAAAAATATACACCGAAAAGTTTTAAAAAATATACACCAAAAATACGAGCTTGAGGTCGAATACATGCACTAAAAAGTTCTTAATATGCACAAAAAATCAAATAACGTAATTACCTAAATTTTAAGTAAGTGCAAGTGTAAATTGGGTACCACTGAGCTCATTCACACATTCAGCTATGTTTCAATTATAATCATGTAACTTTTAACTAAGTAATTTAACCTAAAAATTTCAGATTTGAAACAAAAATCATCATAAATACGCATTTATACGCACTATTAAATTCAAATGGTCCTACGATGATAAAAATGCTGGAAATAGATTCTTGAGAGCCATAGAAAGTCAGGAAAATATGCAAAATATGTAGAATCTAGCATGTTACATGTAATGAAGTCCATGTATTGTTTTAGAGTAAAAACATGGGATAGATCACGGTATCTTTTTTAACAAAATTTGGATATTTCTAGACATATTGTTACTTCAGAAGTTCGGATGGAGCATTTTAAAATCGAAGTCTGTATATTGTTGTTACATTCTGGAAATATTATTGAACCGATCAATTGGATAAACATTTTTTTTTTTGAGGTTGTATGTTTGTAGCGGTTCAACAAAATATTCATGTTATATTTTTTTAATCTTCGTTTAAATGACTTTCGTTATACATCCATGGTACCAACAACAACGTTGAAACGATTTTATATGTAATAAGTTGACTTGCTTATTCATACATTTCAAGTGCACACGATACATGCTGGTTAAAATTTTTTTAAAATAAATTGTGTGGCCGTAAATCAAAAAATTAATTTCAGTGATACACATAAATATTTCAGATTCGTTATTTATTTAGCAAATAATTTAAAATTTACATGTATTATTCGTAAATATTTTTATGTATTACGCAACAAAGCAATCCACTTTACAACCTCACAATTCGACAATATAGTAGAAACGAAATTTATTGTACTTGTCAAAATATACTAATGTGTCTAATAAATCTATCATTAACATTTTAATTCGAAAGATCACGTTAACAGGTTCATTCCAGAAAAATCAGGTTAACATTCCAGTTTTCAATAATGATAATAAAAGCTTATAGAATAACAAATTATTTCAACTCCTTGATCAATCTTCTCTTTAATGCATTGACGTAATAAGAGTTCATCTATATTACTCTCCACCAACATCACCTTTCTTCTCCTGACTTTGTTATACAGTTTCTTCTCCTGACTTTTCGTGGTAATGAAAAATGAAACCAGTTATGTGGATGGATAACCTTAGCCGGTACAACGGCAACCACCGAAAGGAGCCAAGTAGACTGTAATATTTCGTTGAATTCCAACAGTGATAGGCAACATCATACATTGGTTTAATTAAATTGGTTGTTGCTGCACATTGATTAGATTTAAGCTCTCGATGATCAAAACAAATTGAATGTATACAAATGAAATTAACAGTCTACACATCATTAGAGCAATGGAAACGATACATCCAATTCAGAGAATCCTTTCATTTATGCTACTGAAAACTCATTATAGTCGTCTCTCATTAATCCCGTGACATGATCTTTGTTCTCCGATTTTATTATGGCAACGGGGTCCATACGCTTTCATTAATGACAGTGAAAATGACGAGGGAGGGAATCAACTCATCATACGAGTGATTTGAGGATTACAGGTGCGCGCGCGTGGGTTAACATAAATAATTAAAATCCTGTGTTATGTATTTTCACCAGGAAAGTTACGCAGTCATTATCAACGTGTTAGCACGTGTTAACTTGGTGACATCATTAATGATCAACGAAGCATTTAAGAGAAAATACCAAGTGTTTAATTGCAATCATAATTCATTTAATTGCAATTTATACTTTTGATAAATAATACTGTAATCCAATCCTTAATCTATATACTAAACTAATTTAATATCACGCAAATGTGTTTAGAGAATGACGTAAGCCATAAAATTAAGGTTCGATTATTCTTTTTAATTTTAAATAAAGATATATCGGATAGTTTTTAATTTTAACGACCTTTTGAAGCTATTAAATATAGTGATTATTTGTCTCTAAATGCTCATAAGATAATAATGATTAGACATAAATTATTGTACAACATTATGTACTGTTTCTTCATAGATATCATTACAAATAAATATAACACATTCTTTCACTTTCACCTTATTTCAGTAAGTATGTTCATAAGCAAGGATTTCAGTAAGTCTCATGTACACACATGAACTCTATCATTGCCCCTTTCAACTACACCATTTTCTCTTCTTAGGCACAAATTAAACATTCGCCATAAAGTAGAACAAATCTCTTTATTTTCTAATTTAAATCGTGGTTGCCAACACTGACCAATTTTTACTTCCATACTTTGTCAGTTAATTTCCTTCCCAAATATACGTGTATTTACTTCCAGTACAGTATATCTCATTTCTTACAGTGTAAATCTTTTTCTTGACTGCTAAATCTAATGGAATTATTTATTTATTCGAAACATTTGTAAGATAGCTACACAATAAAATCCCATGACAGACATCTTAATTAAATGATTTCATTTACACTTAAGAGTAACTAAACAAATTAAGTCATAAATAAGTTGGCCAGTTGCAGCATCATTGCATTACAACAAAGCACATTAAAAACTCCCTACAATTAAATTAATAAACTTACTTCTTCTATATCTTCCTGAAATGTCTCTTTTGGGCACGGGATTTTACGAATTCTGTAACTAACTAATTAAATAAGTAAATAATTTGTTTCTAAATGATACAGCATTGGCATTAAATACATTACATAATACGACTACTGTATTTCTTCAAAAATAAACTTTATTGTCAAAGAAAATATATCAATTTGGTAAACTTTAGTTATCTCATAACTTTAGGAGAAGAAAATTTGTAATGTGCTATAATCCTACATTTAGACAATAAACCATATAAACCTCATTACAATATATTATCTAGGCAATAAAACATATTGAATGATTATGTGTATCAATACCAGTTCGTTCTGTAGGTTATACACTATTGGAGTAAACATGCTCGTTGAATAGCCAATAAATTCTTCAGCATACACTTCAATCGTTCTCTGTGACTCCATATACTCGAGCAATAAGTCAAAATCGGTTCTGTTACCCTCGTATAAGTTCACAGAACCAAGACACGTATCAAGTTCCGCACCCTTCCTCACTTCTGAGCCCAGGAATCCAGAGAAAACGTCTCTCAGGGGACGTCTGCCTGCGAAATGTAGCCGCGCCAATTTCGCGAGGTCAGCCGGTAACTGCGGCAAAAGAAGATGGCGTCGACGCCGGGTGTCGTAGACCACGTTTGTAGCTTGTTCCTCTGTAATATCACTCTTCTGTTTCTGTTCACAGCGAGCGACGAAAGCATCGAAGTTCTTTACGAAGTCCACGTCTTCGCTGCGACGAAGTCGTTCGACAGATACAACCCGACGATGTCGAATTCATTGTACAGAGGAAAACCAACACCAACATGACGGCAGAGACAGTTTCCAGGTTTATTACGTTTACTGACATTTCGAAAGTAAGACTGCTGCATTGAATAGGAAAGAGATGTTTAGTGTTTTTCTAAATTTAATGTGGAATAATTATTTACAATATTAAAATTGAAGTTTTCTTTATCTAATTTTTTAAGAAATACATTTAATTTATGTTTGTGGAAATTTTATTTTCACTGTTTTATTTAATATTTGGGGATGATCTTGAATATTGAATTTTATTTTATTAATTTGACGGGAAATAAATATAAGCTTGGACTTATTTATTGTTTAAAATATTTTCCAAGTTTTGAAAATTTATTTAACTGATGTTATGAATATTGATATTATTGATTCCAAATAAACTTTATTCCATATAAGTTATCAATTTTGTTGATACATTTGCTAAGGATTTGAATTTCTCTTGTGTTATGCTACATTGTAAAAATATTAAATTAATTGGTACAAACTCTTGTAGGATTTTACGTAAACATACTATGGGTAAACATGCAAAATTTAGTATAAGGTTTCTTTTATAAGAGAGACTTGTTTGTATTTAGGTTTACTTAAAATTCTTCGACCCAATGATTCAATTGACACGACATAATTTGTATTGTTCTCATTGTTATCAATCCAATATTATATAATTAATAAATTTGAGAAACAAATTAAGTGTAGCAAAATAATGACCCACACCTTAACCACGTGATACACAGATGAGGTTTTTTATTTTCAAGTCTAATACGTGAATTAAATTCTCAGTTAAATAATATCAAAATTTTAATGAACTTCTGAGAAAATGTTCATACTTTCAGCAGTCAAATTATCTTCTTTGAACGACAGTTCAGTGTTATTAGAGAATATTTGCATCAGTAACAATAAAAAACAACATTCAAGTGGATAAAGAGTATCTCTTTCTAGGATACTGTGGATTGTTAGTGAAATTATTATGCAAGTCTATATGAGTTTTATCACAAGTTTTCTGATTTAAATTTATTGTAATGATCGGGAATTTTGTTCGCAAAGTTCATGCTACACGGAGAGAGATTAATTTTAGTTTAGAATATCACTCTGAATGATGATAAGCTTGTATGACAGGTTGGCATAAAATTTCTTTCCTATAAGTTATTCACTGCCTAGGGATTAGCAAGCCTGGTGGTCTCAGGATCCATGGACCGAATCCCACCAACAGATTTAAAAAAAAAAAAAGATGGCTTGCGATTTTCACGGTTACGTAGTGAATATTTCCAATGCAATCTGTGTAGTTTTAAGCAAGATTACATTTCGTTTCAACTTTACTCTGATATCTTGACCATGATTCTCGTTTTATTTCTTCAAGAGTGGAAAGTGAATTCGAATGAATAATCTTGAAATAAAATTGACACCACAGAATCCATACCAAGGTAGAATTATGGAGACAGTACATTACAATGGCGTTTGAAAAAACTTTCCCCGTTTTCACGAGCTTCCACAAAGCATCCAGCCATTAGTTCTCTTACACTGAGAAAACACTTCGTGGATTTCAGTATCCTTAGATTCGATGAGAGATACAAATTCAGAGGAAGAGATCTCCAAACTTGTGAATATGACACCCAGTCCAATAATTCAGGTACTATATGGATGGGATGTAATATCCAAAGTTTAGGAGAAATTATCGCATAAAGAATATTAACAATAATTGGCAAGGTTTTTGCGTTTCCGTGAAAAATCATTTAATTTAATGGAAAAAGTGGTCGAAAATTAGATTAACAGAATGGTATAAAGAATATATAGTCATACTATTCTGTCTAGTATTACTACATATTGGGATTCATGGAATTGTATGACTGCATATTCTTTATAGAATATTGTGTACTACCAACACTGAACCTCGATATACAATAAGGAGAAATTCTTTCATTCCTCTGAATTTGGATCGCATATGAAAATGTTCTGAACTCTCAAAATATTAATCGTATTCCATCATAATCAACTTCCTTCCTCCCCTCGCAGTATGGACTCTATCTGCCGACAGCATCACCATCCTCCTCTCATTCCCTTGGACCGCTTTGTTGACACACTCGCAGAGATGTTTGCTAAGTGCTTAGCACTTGTGGGTGTGACGTCACCGATGGGCAGTAGCCGACCGTCATCACCCCCATCGCCGCCGCTGTGGGCGCTCGGGACACCCTGCGGCGAAGCCAAACACCCCGCTGAGGCTGTCAGTCGGTCTCTGCCACTTCCACCTCCGGTTTATCCCTTCAAGATATTTGTTTCTCTTTTTTTTATCATTTTCATACTCTTAGACCAGTCTATTCAACCTTCTGTTCGCGTACCTCTTGCAATACTTTTCCGTTCCACATTTTAGCTATCCTTTGTATAAATTATGTGTGCACAAAATTAGGTACAATAAACTAGTGAAACCTACTTTAAATTTAAAAAAAAATCTTTGTCAGAGTTAACGTGTAGAAAATATTGCATTATGAACTCAAATGGTTTTGATATGTTGAGGGGATGACTGAAATAGATTTACTCTACATGACTTGGGAATTGCTGGTTAAAATGGGAGTTATTCTGAACAGATTGTTATTTATTTCTCGGATTGCTATCAATATACAAAAACACAAGTGCAGATCTCCTTTTTACTTTCCAATTATTCTGAATGTATAAGGAAAGTATTGTAATCGCTCGAGAAAGTTGAGATCTCTTTGGATCTTTACGAATTGGCTCTAGGAGAGTCTATTTTCAAATTTTTGCGATGATGTTCAATGTCGCGCGCGTGTGTGTGTGTGTGTACGAAAAAAAAAATTTGCTTCCCCGTTAAATCGCGAATAAAATTATGGATCGAAACCAACCTTGAGATTTGACTTTGAATGCATTGAGAATAGAAACCTATTTCCGGTCACCTCATTCCGCCTTCATTTACACACCACTCTTCACTTCCGTTTTCTAAAAATTAATTATTTTAAGTTCAAGTCTGAGAAGTCATGCTTACTTTGAGGTTCACATGTCCAAGGTTGAAGAAGACTGTCAAAGACAAAGCAGATTTTCTAATCTGGATTTCTCTGAAAATTCTCATCTTCTCTCATTACCCACACCATTTTTTTTTCGTACCTCTTACTCTCCTTTTTTTATTACTTCCCTAGAATTTTTTTCCCCAGCCTTTTACGTACCTTCTCTCTTTTCTACCGCGGAATCTTGATGTGCAGTTATCCTACATTTTTAATCTTATATCTTGTTCTTCATTAACCCTCGTGTCCACATAATCCAGCTACTCGCCATGACCTGCGGTCGGTGTCGAGGTACGTCCTCGTCATAAAATGTTAATGCGCTCTACGAATTCAGCGCGGAAATTGGCTCGCAAATTAAATACTCTGCCGCAGAGCAGTATGGAGGAAACAACAAGACACTTTCGACGTGTCGTCTGAGCTACGAGGCACTTCAACGCCGAGGTTTATCGCGCAAGAGACAGAAAAAACTAACGAGGTGCACGAGCTGGTATTGTGGGTGAGGTGTGATAGTGGAATGATGAATTGGGATTTTAAAAACGATCTATTTGTTACCACAAAACATATGCACAAAAAAAAAATTTAGTAGTTTTTTTATGAATGTCTTTGATATGGCTTCCAATACATAATATAATTCGTAATAAGAAACTTTAATGCAAGCTTTCCATGATTTAAGTACAAATATAAACAAATTAAATAAGTAATTCAAGACTTACGACCTTATATATTTTGTAAATAATAAAATATATAAAGTCGTAAGTCTTGAATTGCTTATTTAATTTGTTTATATAATAGACGTTAATTGTTGTAGAATGAGTGCAAATATGTCGAAACTTGGAAGATCTGATTAACACACAAAAAAAATTTTTACGAAATGTTTAAATCTCGTTATTTCAGTTTCGCACTAGTGATATAAAAATACATTGATTATAAACGACCGATTTTACGTAACTTTAAACATATTTAGTGACTTTAAACATGTACATATTTACCGTGACTTTAAATATATCTCCCGTGAAAACCTACAGTAAACTTCCATACAATCCGACATATTTTCTATAAGGCAATTCGTATCTGAAGTCAAATCTCCATTTTCTCGAAAAATCTTGATTCGTGATAGTGGAATTTGAAATTTCATTTTTGCTATATAATAGTAATTCCGAATGTCAAAACGCCAGTGATATGGAGTGTGATGCTCTGTCGCTGCAGCAGGCGCAAGGGATCATGGGAAACACCCTTCAGCGTCGACCTTCCATCACGGAATGCGAGCTCCTAAAGCAAAGGCGAACTCGGTTACCGTCGACCTTCTCCCCCTGATTGGTGGGCGATCGTAATCGTATGCGGTGTGAGTACAGCGTCGCCGACGAAATGAGATGGAACAAATGTGATGGACGTACACAATTTGCCGAGATGCTCACTGAAAGGTTACCGCCTGGACGACGCGTGCTCACGAACTTCCTCGCGCCGTCAGTGGAGTTGTCGTCGCGAGTTGCAGCTGCCGTCGCCACTGACACCGCCATCACCAACACTTCACCACAATCCGTCCTCCGAAACATCATGTCATCGTATATCGCTGCACAGTCATCTCCTTCAACACTGGCATCGAGATCACCACTCAAGATGTTACCATCACCACCTCACACATGGTCATCTCATGTATCACCATAATCACTTCCAACATTACCTTCCCCCTTCATCACCGCCGTCACAAAATGACTTAGAAATATTGTTTTACTTCCTGGATATAAATATATTAAAAATGTTTCAGTGCAAATTACATATTTGTGTACTGAGTCAATGCGAACGAAAGTGGGCAGATATCAGTGGAAGGGTGTGTAACTATTTTGTTCCAGTAATTAATGATGCGGAAATGTATGAATCGATCCCAAAATCAATAGCTAGATATGAGAAAAATCCGAAAGAGCCGAAAATTCCTTTATCTTAAACTATTAATTTCAAATTCACCCATCGATCGACTGAGAAAATGTAACAATTTGTTATAAACTTTGTAGATAATAACATTTTTTGCCAAAACGTTTATCATAAATATCTCAATTTTAAAACTGATTAACCCTGTGTATATCTGTTGCTCGAAAACAGCAGTGATCATTCTCCGAATAAGAATTATTTTTGACATAATTATTTTTATTTTGTAAAAAAAAAAAAAAAAATTCCCTGTATAGGCAAAAACTGTAAAAATATCTCGCTTTTTGAAACAATTAAGGTTTAAAAAAATATTCATTCACGAAACCAAATTTTCCACCTGTGTATATGCGGAACAAAATAACAAACCCAATAATTTTTTCTGGGATTCTTGTTGCGCTCTTCACAGCTATATAATAATAATAATAATAATAATAATAATAATAATAATAATAATAATAATAATAATAATAAAAAATAATAATAATAAATTTATTGTCAAAAAACAGTACAAACTGCGTATGACCACGTGGAGGACAATAAACTAATTTACTCTCCGGAAGCAAGCAAGGGACCATCCCATCAATTCCGATCAAGGGCCCTAAGGCAGAGGCGGATTCAAAAATTTCAGCAAAAATTCCTAGATAAGATAAAAAGTTAGCTACGAGTTATAATACTAATATAATATCAACATGTTTGTAATTTATCACAAAAAATTTATTTTACATGTACAAATTATTATCGAACTATAGATTATTCTGAGTAATCTATAGATTTATCTTTAGATTTATAATCTATCTATTTATAAGGTATATCTATCTATTTATTCTATTAATCTATCTTTGTATTCATAGATTTATAATGTATCTATGATCTATAGTTTTAATCTATAGAACTATAGATTATTCTGGGTAAGAATGTAATTTAGTTTTTGGTTTTCCTCGACAATATATTTCATAATCATTTTGCCTCGCCTTAATAAATACCAGTTTTTGGAAGAAAACAATTATCAAGATATTTGATTATCCGGAACGGGCCAGGATTGTCCTAATTGATCTGGACAATTAGTTCTGATACATATATAGATACAATTAGACAATGGGAGTTATAATACATATATAATGTCAATATGTTTGTAACTTCAGGGGTCTACAATAAAATAAATAAAAGGCAAGAGCCTAGAGGGTCTATAAAAAAAATCCGCCTCTACCCGAAGGAAAACAGGAGAAAAATTCCGGCCAGGATTATGCTACAGAATTAATGTACACAAGCGTGCCAAGCTTGAGTACAGATGAAACTGCACTTATATGAAGAATAAGGTACAATGCAAGAAGACAGAAAAATTGAAATGATCAGTTTTTATGACAATTACTACAGCAATGACATGATAAAGGACAAGAATTTATCATTTATGACAATCAATTTTTATCAAATAATTATGAAAATCAAATAACTATCAAAATCAAGTTTTATCAAATAATTTTATAATAAATGTTTATCAAATCATTTTATTAATATCTGGTAAACAAGGTTTCCCAAACTGTGTCCTTGGGGGTAAGAGCAAAACTGTATGAGGTACGCTGTTGAATACCGTGAAAAAATATCAAAGCTTAATAACGATGTATCTCCATTGAATGCAAAAATAAGGATTGAGTCGGATTTAAATAGCGAAGTACAGTTTCCACTTCGGACTCAAACATTTGATGTACATGCAAACGATTTGATAGATTTTTAGCTGCTAAGATATTGATCCTTTTATTTGATTTTTCTAATGAAAATGATTTCCCTGTCATATTACAGCTAGTGCAATTACAAATAAAGAAGTTTAACATTAATTGAATTGAAGCGAATACCTCCAGAGAAGTACAGAAAGTCTTAAATGAATAATAATATTGAATCCACGCATCAATTCAAAATCGTTTTAAGGTATGCAAAAAACTGAGAAGAAAAGCATATCTTTCAAATTTTCAATCCTACACTTATGTTCTTAAAATTGTGAATATAACGTTTTTAATTTACACTTCCACAGACATTTACTCAATTACAAAATTTATGATCAATTTTGACCTCTAAATACGAAGTTTACATCGTGTATCAGTTTGAATTGTGCCGTAGGAAATACAACATGACCAGGAATGTCCATCATACCCGTTTGTTTCCATAGCGACCGCTCTCCGCTACCATTTAGTCCTGTGCACCGATGCATCGGCGTTCTTCTGCACCGCTCGTGTTAATAACGTTACGAGATACGAATGCTGATGGTCAGTTTCACGAGGCCGTAAGTTGCAGTGAGCCAACGACGTGTGATCAGCGCGAGGACAGCGTAAGATATGCGCGGGCATGGCGAACAACACGTTTATGCTCGTGCACATCCGCAAGTACTTGCGACCTTAAAATCGCGGAACCAGCGGAGTAGAGGTAACTGTTGACAAGCTGTCATGGACCGCGACTCTTCGTTCGGAGTATTGTCCGACGCTGTTACCATACATAACGATGATTTGGATTGTCGCTCGCCTACGTGGTGTACTTAGAAGTAGAGATAAGCTTTTAACGGTTGTGGTTCAAATAGTCGATTATTGTCTTTACGGAAATGATTTCAGATTTACTATATTTATTGGTCATTTTAGTAAATTAGATTACATATAAATTATTACATTAATAAGACAATTGAAGTCTAGAAAATGAAGACGAAATTGTACTACAATTGACGTCCATTATATAACCTTTAACGGACGAACGGTATATACTGTTCACAAAATATATATTGTTTGTCCGTTACGTCGTAAGTCTTTGATTATTTATTTAATGTAGATGAAACAATGTGATAAAAAAAAATATTTATCTCCCAAAAATTATCATATTTGTAATTGAATATATTGCATTCAGTCATAATATATTAAAATAATCAAACTAATCATTTACTCAAAATAATATGAATTATAATTGATACATATTGTCTTACCTCGACATCATAAGTTTGTTTTATTAAAATGAGGTTATAAATATCTACGAGTTTAGTGTTTTTAATGTACTGTACGAAACTGATCTCTCCACTACCAGTAATTCACAAAATCTCAAGTTTGTCTAATGCTCTCCAGTGTCCACCTCGAAAAATGAACTCGAGCTCTCTCTCTTATCGACTGGTTATACCACCGGACCTCACAATTTAGTTCCTTGTCACCAATGTAAGCCAATCGTTCAAACATATCGAAATTACACGAATAACTTTCATTTCAAATATTCAAGAACTTTCAAGAATGTTTAAGAACCTGAGAGCAGTATGTTTATGGGTTTTTTCATATGTAGGTTACAGTTAACTTACAGTATTTCTCACCATTATTTTGAACGAAAATAATTTTTTATGGTAAAAAAACAACAAAAGAAAACCGATGAAAACTAATTTATTCAGTGAATCCCGAAGTGATAATTACAGAAAAAAGACCATAATGAAATAATTCACAAAAATATTGTTTCGTACTTGGGTTACTAGAAACGTAGGCTTTAACCTCATTGGCTTTTAAAGCGAAGAATGATTAAATGAATCGTTGGGTTCCTGACTAGAATGAGACGACGAAAAACGAGATGCGATTAGTACTTACAGTTCGGACAAATGAACACTATTGATAAGTCAATCCACTAATTTCCATCGCCGGAAAACAAATTGCACTCTCATCCATTAATCCAAGTCACAATTCATATTAGCAAAATTGAGTCAATAGTTCCTTCTGTAATTCATATCTTGTTACCAACCGCAGACTTTACACGTCCCTACCACCTCGATGTGCCGCCGCGGCGCCGCAGTCATTTATTGACAGAAGGCACGCAAGCCGCGCATCGTTCCGACTCCGGAGGCGGGCGCCGCGCCGCGCCGCGCCGGCAAAGGCAACGATTCTTGGAGCGTAATACACTCCGAACAAAAGGCGAAATTTGTCACGCCTTCAACGCAGCAAATATCTCATTTTCTCTCCCAGTCCTCCTCTCGGTTAAACCTCTGCATCCACGTTCCCTCAAATACAATGCCTCGCGATACGTCACTGTCGCCCAAACATGTTTTTTTCAAATTTACGTAAAACACACGCGACGCCGAAAAAAGAATGCTAACTACTATTCATAATTACAACGCATAACTCTGCGCCACAGTGTTTACAATCTGAAAGAGTATCGACTCAGATAATCGAAAATTAACAGTGTGGCAACCGAACTAGACGTTGTTAATAGGGCTTCCTGTGTTGCCACACGCCTACTCGGTGTTACTTTAATTTAAAATTTGTTTTCTTACCTCTGGACAGTAACACAAATTATACGGCGACGATCTATGGCGTACCGCCTGTGCTTAATTAAAATTGGCCATAGGGAAATTTGTTTTAAGACGGCTCTCAGACATGAAGATGGGAGGAGATATGTACCCATAACATGGAAACAGACAAATATACTTGAGAAGTGGAAATGAAAAATGCTGACAGTGGAATAACCAGATATTTTCGCACCACTGTGGTTTATTTGAGGAATCCAATCTGAAATGTGTATGACTTGGTTATAAGCTTCATTTCGTGTTTTGTAGTAAATCATTTCTCTATTGCCCGGAATTAAGTAGCTGCGAAAATCACTGAAATTGTGAAGAATTTAGTTTTATATATTCGTATGACTAATCTATAAAAATTGTAAGAACTAATATTATTTTAGATACTTCATATCGCTTTCAATGTCTGAATTGCTTTTCTCACGATTACTAGTGCCCGATTTTTCGATCGTTATTTATCAAATGAATGTATAATAGTTAATAATGCATCAGTATCACTTGCAAACAAATTAATTTGAAAAATATTTATTTCCTATTAAATATTTCTGTATTAATGTTAAAGTTGAACTGAAATTATGAAACACAGTTTGATTTCTCAAATCAAAAATATATTTTTGCACACAGCCACCTTGAGTAAAATGGTCATGAAACCACTTAAGAAACTGACCTTGCACAAAATATCGAAAGGTATGGAACCTTTAGGGAAATAACTGATTAAATTCAAGCTACGGGGTAATTATTTCGTCTGTGTAAGAGGTATTACTACACATTTCATTAAGCCTCTGTTTTTTTGATTTCCTAGTTTAGTCAGCTATAATAAATAAGCAAATACAATATGAGACCTGGTATGTTCTTCGAGATTGTTTAGTGGGAAGAATTCAGAAATGGAAAATAATCGTAACTGGAGGACATTATTCTTAAGTTTGATTATTTTATCTGAAAGTATACATTAATTTTTTATAATTCTTTTTTAATCTCGAATTTGAATCGAAAACTTTTTTTTATTTATACGAAATATTCAACACCCATTCCAAAAACATTCATACGTCTTTTACATTATATTCCATTATATGACGTATTAACTTATTTATCGTTGCAAACACGTGTTACAAAGACATGTAAAATAAAAAGAAAATCTTCAACATACTATAGTTTCTGAAATAGGATTTTACTATACTTCGCTGGGGTTTCATCTTGTTTTAATCAATAATTCTTAAACCCACTTTACGAAGTATTTCTTTCCTGATATGTGGATTCATAAATGAAAAAAAGGAACGGAAATGAAAAATGATATTAACACTTTATGTACTAAGAACCATATACTTCACAGTTTAATGAAACTAAGACTACGATACATCCAGATCCTTTCATTCCCAGACTGAATCTGAATAACAGTATCCTCTTCCCGAAATACCACACTCCCGAACGAACTTAATCTCGACTCATACAAACCACATCATTCAATTACTCGTACATCTCAACCCAAGACGTTGGAACCCTTTCCGCCTTTTAATGAAGACAAAGCGGAGGCACAGACGTCAGGCAGAGGAGGGCTGTCGGAAGCAACCAAAACGAAGGTAATTAAAGGAAGGCGCGGCGCGGTCACGCGATCTGCAAAGGTCGATGGACCGTGGACGAGGAGCCCAGTCCATCTTCGTCAGTGGTGCGCCCCACGAGTGCTGACGAGCGTTGACGGCAGGGCGGAGGAATGGATTGCGCTTCTGATGGGCGTGGAGAGAGAGAGAGGGCGAGGAAGATATTCAATTCACGGAGAAAACATTCAATGGAATGAACTAAATGGTACGATCTCATAGAGAACATCTTGAAAAAAAGCGAACAGATGAGTGCGTGCCGAGAGAACACCCGATTCGAACCGAGAGAGAGAGTGAGAGCCTGACTCGAACCGAGAGAGAGAGAGTGAGAGCCTGACTCGAACCGAGAGAGAGAGAGTGTGTGTGCCTGACTCGAACCGAGAGAGAGAGAGAGAGTGAGAGCCTGACTCGAACCGAGAGAGAGAGAGTGTGTGTGCCTGACTCGAACCGAGAGAGAGAGAGAGAGTGAGAGCCTGACTCGAACCGAGAGAGAGAGAGTGTGTGTGCCTGACTCGAACCGAGAGAGAGAGAGAGAGTGAGAGCCTGACTCGAACCGAGAGAGAGAGAGTGTGTGTGCCTGACTCGAACCGAGAGAGAGAGAGAGAGTGAGAGCCTGACTCGAACCGAGAGAGAGAGAGTGTGTGTGCCTGACTCGAACCGAGAGAGAGAGAGAGAGTGAGAGCCTGACTCGAACCGAGAGAGAGAGAGTGTGTGTGCCTGACTCGAACCGAGAGAGAGAGAGAGAGTGAGAGCCTGACTCGAACCGAGAGAGAGAGAGTGTGTGTGCCTGACTCGAACCGAGAGAGAGAGAGAGAGTGAGAGCCTGACTCGAACCGAGAGAGAGAGAGAGAGAGAGTGAGAGCCTGACTCGAACCGAGAGAGAGAGAGAGAGAGAGTGCGTGACTTGAACCTACTGCCCTGACTGGACTGGAACCTAGCTCATCGTGATCCGAGCCTAGTATATCTTAAATCGAAAGTCAACAGAGTTTAGCCATATTAATTTTTTATATATAATAGAGTCAATTCTTGGAGTTACCTTGGATGACTATTGAAAGATCGAATAGGAAAAGAAGGAAACACCTTTTAAGACACTAAGTTCTGTTTGTGTATCATCATGAAGTTTTGTATTAGTATGATGGTTAAATGACATTTAAGAGAGATTCTCCCTTTTAAGTAACTTGTTATAGGTCTTCGACGGAGGTCATTTGTGAGCCAAAGAAGATACATTCTTTTCTGAATATTCTCTTGAGAATCTAATCGTAAAAGAAAATCTCATTTCGTATTAATTTAAAGAATAATCGATGTTCCTTTCTGAGCCAACATAAAGAAACTTTAAATTTCTGTTGAGATAGATTTCACCATTCTCAATGAAGAAAGCAGCGTAAACAATTTTATTAAATTTACATTAGATTACGTGTAAACATTAGTCAAGAACGTTACTTCACTAATCCAATTAAATTAGAACCTAAGCAGGATCTTCCACTTAAAATACATCGTGGCTTTCACAAAATCACTTAGTCATGTCTGATGCAGAGGAAACATCCATTTCTAGCGCGGGCTGCTACTCTTTCAAGTGCACAGTCACGCCCGTCGAATATTGGAGGTTGTCAGGACACGCCCTTTTAACCGCCATCTTGTTTTTCAGTGCTATTAAGGAATCCAGAAAAAAACGTAATTTAAGAGAGTGGAAAGTTCGAAGTCATTCAAATGTTATCTTATTTTAACACATCCTCATTTTCCTAAATGATTTCAGACCTATTCAATTATATCATTTTTGTATTATTCCGATCGGTCAAGACAGTTACAAAAATAAAATAACTAAGTTTAGTTACCAGTTATATTTTCAAATAATGATTAGGATGTTTTGAATATTTGCCATCATTGTACCACTATGGCAAAAGTAGTTGAAATGGACTTATGAGCATGAGAGCGATCAGAAATATCAAATTCCTTGCGATGGGGTAACAGTGACCTAACAGGTTTGGTCGAGGTTTCCATAGGGGAGCGCGTCTTTATTGGAACGTTGAAAAGTTATATACGCTTCAGAAAACCACACAGTAAGAGTTAGTTGTGCAATACATGATTTCTGCAGTTGCGTCATTGTTTTCTGATTCAGATACTAAGTTGAAACAAGGATGTTTTTGGATATTTAGATTTATAAAGTTCTCAAATCAGTTTTCAAAGGATTTAGGAACCAAATTTTAATTTTATGTATTTATTAAGACAAATGAAAGGACATAGTAATAATTCCCTTCTATTTTATTACTTGAAAAAGGAAGAAAATGTAAGCTGAAGAGAGATGAAAATTTTTAGAACAATACGCAGTCTGGTATGCAATCTTGTTGCGGAGACAATTAAATAGCAACCATTTACTCATTTCCGTTCAACAATTGAGATAAATGAACAAATATTCAAAACTACTCATAAACCACAAAGTGTTACATTTTAAAATTAAGTGTAATAACAAAGTTATATTTAAGAGTTACATTCTTGTTCTTTTAACCTTATTCAGTCTACGCCTCTAGTATAAGAGTGGTTTATTCTGGTTCAATAAAGACATTTTAATTGCTTGGTAAATTTAAAACATGTCAACATCTCGTACTTAGTTTTCTTTCAGTATTTTTTTCGCAACACGTGTTTAAGAATAAGAATTGGTTCATATACAGCTACACAAGATAAACTTAAGACAAAAATTCAAAATATATTTTCCTCCTATCCGGCTCTTGGGCTGACAAAAAGAAATAAAGAAACAAAATAATTTACGCATGAACCTAGGACTTATCTAAACAGATCCGTAAATAGGGGACTACGCTAATATTAGCGGACTTCTATCCCTTCTCTAACACGTTCTTCTTGTACAATATTTTTTCAAGAGAAAAGCAAGTGCACCAATGCTTCCTTCGTCTCTGCTGTATGAATTATACGTAAGTAAATTATATAAGCAGCCTCGACGTGAGGAAGATTTCCCAAGAAGAAACCGGCATTTCGCTCCGAGGGAAAGCAAAGCGAGCAATGCGGTGGAAAAACGCGCGCGAACGGAGACCGTTACCGCCGCTAAGTCTGAAGGGCAAGGTAGCCCAAGGGCTCAGGGCACCACCGCGCTGTGTTGCATTAGACGTTAAAAAGCGGTATTCGCGTGCAAGGGCCGTGAAATTTCGAAGTGGGGTTCTTGAACGTTTTCCTAGAAATAATATTAAGTAAGAAATGCTCTTCCCCAAAACTGAAAATGAAGGAGCTGACAAAAAATAAAGAATATAGACTACAAAAGTTGTTGCATTTTTTGTTGCTTTTTAATATCTTGCGATCTTTCTCGAGTTTTTAAGTTGAAATTCATAATCAGCGCGCTCAAAATCATAAATGTGCAAAAAATAAGATTTTTTCAATTACTTTCCGGGTAACCACTGTTTCGATATTTGAATGACAGGACAATGCGAGAAAATCATAATACGTTTAATGCTCAAAAGGAAGTTGTAAAAATCGAATTTTGAAACAAAAATTGGTGGTGCACTTACGCCTATCTTGTAGAACATGTGTCCTGAATTTCGAAGCTCTACTTAGAAATCTATACAGAAATTACATGGTGTATATTTTTTAAAGTTTTGTTGTTGTTTTTTTTTCTCCTGCATAATCAATATTTGGAAAGCTTGTCGATTTACTGAACATTATTTCTAAGGAACCTTTCGATTTTGACCGCGTTTGGGTAAAAATGCAACATAGTGCTCGCAGTCTTCTGTCGGATGGTCCACTACAACCTTGACTCTGATTCCAAAACGTTCCGTCTAAATGTTTTTGTCAATTGACATTCATTGCTCCCGAATTCTTTTTTCACTCTCATATATTAAGTCTACGGTTTTAAGTCCATTACAGTTCAGTCCATCTTATTATTGTCACACATTATTGATATTTTACGTGCATTTTGTCCAATACGATTTTTAAAATATATATATATTTATTCACAAACAGTAATATCAGTAAGTCCAATACATAATTTTGTCCAAAATATGTGTAAAATATGTAAAGAATATACTAGAAATATACAAAATCGTATTTTAAAAATAGAATGCGAAAAGATCTTTTTAACCCAGAGTAATGTGTATAAAGTTAATAACAATCAATTATTCAATTCTTCAGGTATTTCTTCTCTATACAGAATTAATCTACAACAAATGGCTCAAACGCTAATCTACCTTTGTTTACCTGTACTCATGTCTTCCCGCAATCCTCTTCCTTGTTTTTTTTTATTTAAAAGGAAAACTGAGTAAACACTATGGATGTGAGTACCACATAGTGGGTATGCGACTCAAATTTAGAGGAAAGAAAGTATTTCTCAAAATCTTTGGATATGACATGCTAACATTATAAAGTAGATGTCACATCCAAAGGTCACATCCAATCCTTTCCTTCCTCTAAATTTGGACCTCACGTAAAAACCTGTTCTCTTAGTGTACCTTTTAACAATTGGGTTTTATTTTGGTTTGTCAACGAGAAGAACTATTTGAATTTCATTTTCCGGTGACAGGGGCGTGGGGGGCGGTGGGTTCGGTGCATCTCCTTCAGCGACCGCGCCTGGCATCGCCCTCTAATGCAGGTGGGATCGATAGCGAGAATGTTGCTCCCATCAACGAGTGGCGAGACCTCATCTTCGCGGCCTATCTCGATAATGACGACGCGCCTCCTCGACACCAAAGCAGCCACTCACNCTGTAGACGTATGCACGGTAAAGATGGCTAGGGTGTAGAAAGGAAACGGAGAAAAGAGGAATAAACATAAAGTGTAAAAAAAAAAACAGTTATAAACTGCGTATGACCACGTGGAGGACAATGAACTCATTAACTCTCCGGAAGCAAGCAAGGGATCATACCATCAATTCCAATCAAGACAGAGGCAGATTAAAAATTTATTGCTTCGAAGTACTTTAATTCGAAAGAATAAAAAGTTCAATGCGTGTTTAGTATCAACAGAATACCAACAAGTTCGTATATAATAAAACACAAAAATGAAATATATTCACAAGTACGTAATATTGTCGAACTATAGATTTTTCGGAATTCATTATTTATAAATGGTAACTATTAAAATAACTATATTGAAGACTCACGATTTCAATTGACCACCGCCCCTGGACAACAGCCTACAGTATATAAAATGTGCTTCTACCCAAAGGAGAACAGGAGAAAAACCTAGGCCGTAGAGTATACGATAGGGGTGAGTGAGAGAATAAGATAAATGAGAGTAAAGGGAAAATATAAAGAGGAGAATAAGGGAGGAAATAAGAGAAAAACTAAGTATGCGACACTATAAGACACATGAGAAGTGTCTCGTCGAATATAGTTATGTCCCCCATAATAAATGTATATTCTCGTCATTGATTATAGTACTAGAAAAATACGAAAATAACCTTCAATCCGCTTCAACAATTTTTTTCCTGTTGGACTACTGTCCATACTTTGTGGTTCTGATAAAAGATAGTATCAATAGTGTACGTTATATTTCATTAATATTTGTTTTACATTTTTTATGTTAAGAACAAAAGAGAACAAAATATTTCCCATTACCGATGGATGGTAACAAATATTCCAAAGGTTCCTTTTCTTAAGAATTAAAATGATTCAATTACACTCTATTTCTGTTTCCAGGTAAATAACTTAATTTGGAAATAGTTGTCATATAAAATCCACAATAGAAACAGAAATTTACAAAGGGATACGTAGAAATTATTGGGAGTATTAATAAATGCTATATTTTATGAATATCATTTCAGTATTTTCTGACGATACATATTATAAATATTTACAATTCACGTTGTATTATGATATTATGGATTACAAAGTATCGAATCTATCTGAAGAAGGTCTAAATTCTGGCTGAAATGTTCCGACTGGAGGATTATATTGATACGATGTCTAAAGAAGGTCGAAAATATAGAACACTATGGAAATGTTAATAGTGAAAATCAGTAATGAAATGAGCTTTTTACCTAAATAAACGATCATTAGCATACCAAGAACATTAGCCCACGAACAAATCAAGTGTAGCAATGAAACTACGATCGTACAGGGAGGAAAGAATTAAAAAAATAATATTACGGAATAAATAGTTTTCAGGCTTCCTTTATAGAGGTCGATAAGTGTGCAACTTCTTATGTAGATCTGGTCGTGAGAGGTTCAAGATTAATCGAAGACTAAAAAGTTTCAAAAAGTTTTAGAAGTTTTGTTATCCTTCTCATACTACCATCAAAGCATCTGCCCCCCCCTCTATCATCGTCTTTCATATACTTGCACCTTCACATAACAATTCTCAACTCCTTTCAAATGTCTTCTTCCACTTTGGCCGGTCGTGAAAGTGTATAAGGAGGTTACGCTATGTGACGAGGTGAGTTCTGTCTGTGTGCCTGAACATGTCAGTCGTGCATGGTCGTAACCTTTTGAATGAGTCAAGGCAAACATGTATGATTGTAAGTGTATATGCTCTGTGTAAATGTGACAAGGAATCAGAGGGATGGGATTAATGCAGTGAAAGATGAATTGGAAACCTTTTAAAGAATTGCAATGATTCATATCGGGTCCGTCCCACGAGAAAGTTCCTGAGTTGACCTCCTCCGGAAATGGTGTGTCAAACAGTGTTACGCGCTAAACCAAAAACATTCGCTCCACAATATAAGAAAAAATATTGGGCTGCAAAGACGTCTGTCTGCGGTATTTCTGCTGGGCGCTCAACTACAGGCTATGAATTTTGACTGCTCTGAGGAATGTTTTACGCTGAAGCAATGCACAACACTCGCAGCTGATGACTATTGATTGACGGCTGACACATTTTTCCGGTAGCGCGGAAGTCGCTCAGTGACATCTAGATAGAGTCAGCTTTGGAAGAATGTGAGAGCAGGTTAAGGTTTAGTAGAGGACGATGTTCGCAAGTTAGGAATATACGTAAGGTGCATGCGCTGACTACACCGTCTTTATCAAGGTAGGAAATGGAAAGAGGCTTTCTCGTGTGACGGTCCCTGTGTTTGTTGAGCTAACATCATGCACGTAATATTGTTAAGTTCCTAGATAAAGATTCAACAGGAGCTTCAAGATTTATTAAATATTAGTCAATTAACTTGATACTATTTACGATCGCCAACGTTATCAACCATTTATTTCGTTTTCAAGCTTTGTTATTACGCAAAAATTAATATTTAAAATTTTAAAGTAATAATTGAAAACGAAACGGGTACTAATTAACAATACGAGAAAAAACGTATTTTACTATATGGTAAACCAATCACACTAATCTTAAATAATAAACATACACGTAAAAAATCCTCAACAAATACGTTCCACGTCTTACTAGTAAATACATATTATTCATCGTATTCTCGGGGAATTGCACTCAGATATCATTTTCATGGATATGTTTTTTAGTATAGTTATGTGTATTTGTGTTTATTATCAGATAGATATGATTACGTAACTATAGAGCACCCTTCGTTTTTCTCGTATAGTAAATTCATACCTTTCATATTTTTCCCCTCATATTTTTCATAGATTGAATTGTGGTCTTGTTAACATTTTATTATTCAGGTACTCTGATGTAGACCAAATGAATGTAGTGTTTCCATTTCGACCAAACGTAGCACGTTATCAATTCTCAAATTCCTATGGATTTAGGCAGTTGAGTTCGATCAGACATCATGTCTTTATCAATACTGAAATTGAAAAATGCCAAACTAACTCAATCCGTCTAACTTATTTAGTTCACGGTTCTATGTTTTCTAGTTTATCCAATCTCGTTCTAGTTCACGATTCGTAGCTTCCTTACTGAGACCTTAGTGTAAAACCAACTCGCAAGAATTGCCCGTTATTGTCAATCGTCTGTTTACACTCTCCCGTCATGGAGTAATCCATTAGACCCTACCGTGTGTCACAATAGGACTTCACCTAAACACAATAGTACGCCTTCAATTAGCGGACTCAATCCTCAAACAATGATTGCGTCTGTTTACGAGCACAATCACCTGCGCCACCATTAATTATTCGAGGAAATGATACGTTGAAGCTTCATCCCGGCAGAGTGCATTGACTGAGTTGGTTGATGACGGACGGTAAGATACATTTGCGAAACGAAGTTATGATGTTAGCTTCTGTGACCTCCAGAGGCAGAAGTGTTGGCTTCAAGAGTTATGTAATGGGTATGTCAATGTTTAAAATAGCAGTTCCCTCACTAAATATTTACATGTAGGACTACTGTTCGTCATATATTAACATATCAAGAAACGTTGAACATAAAAACAGTTCGGTATTCTAATAACCCATAAAATTGATCTGATCGATTGGATAAAAAAGTAGGGTTCTCACTCTATTTTATGTGAAACATCTTCAAAAAAAAGGGTTGATTCCGAGGTGTTTTTTTTTTGTGTCGTACATTCACACACACGTATATTTCTTGTCCAATATCAGTGTAGATAATTTGATTTCTATATTATACAAAAGATCTCAGTAACATTTTTAGTTACAGAGAAAAGATACATTTTATGAAATAAACAAAGTGAAATAAACTGAAAAACCTCATTATATTAATTCAAGTTAATAAATTGGGAAACTGAAAGGTTCCGCTTCAGTTTACGAGATTTATTTGGTGATTTTCTGAATAGGAATTAGCGCGCGCAAACAATTATTTACGAAGTTATGGCCAAAAATCGCGAACGCGCGTAACGNACCAAAAAAAAAAAAAAAAAAATTAAATTAAATAAATTACTTCACTAGATAATGATTCTCCAAAAAGAACACGGAAACAATAACAATAAATAACGAAATTACCGCACAAATATGCGCCCTACAGTAATTCATAGATTCACTGAAAATCACTATGAAATCTAATTTAAATACTCCACACATCACACTAAAATAGTATTTTTAAAAGAAAACATGCTGTAAATGAAGTTCATACTTTTATCAATACTGGATAGTTGGTAGCATATTGATTGGTATATAATAAATTAAAACTATTGTAGTAGAGTATCACCAATCTTTATTATTATTATTATTATTATTATTAATTAATGTGAAAACTTTTTTGCTGGCGTGCTGACGACTAAATATTTACAAGTAACGAGCTGATACATGAACCAAGTGATTTACATTAGGTAATATGCAAATCAAATAAAGATTATGATTCATAAAACGGAATACTTCACTAACTGTGAGTAAAATAACGGATTGGTTCTACGATGTTAGCAAACGTTATGATAATTTCCAGTTCACCGCAAAATAATTGCACATCTAAATAAAGTAATTAACAAATTTCATATAATCCTTCTCCGGAACTTATGTTACAAGTGCTGTGGTTATCCTCGAAATACACGTTCCTTCCCCGTTGCGAGCCTGATCATTCAACAAACTTCAGTCAGACATTTCGTCTCGAAGAAACGCTCATTGCGAGAGACCCACGCCTCTGACACTGATACATGAGGGGCTGCTACGCATGCAGAAGAACGGGGAACGCCACTCGACAAATTGATTCTACGGTTACCGCTCCAAGTTGCGAAGATTATTACTCCGGCCTTTTAAGAGGAGGAATAATTTCATGTGAATGAACTTCGTTTAGAAGTGACGTGTAAAACAAATAGTGTTAACAAACAATCGTCAGTGGGAAGTATGACGAGGTATATGTTGATGTCTGGACTGATGTTAGAATTTCATTTTAGAAGGCTACCACGAATTCCTTTGCTTTTTCAATAGTTTCTAAGGATATAACATGTTTTAACTGGTTACCAACTAAAATAGATTTGCTCTTTCAGTTAATTGAAGATTGTAAATAAAATCCAATACTTGACACGTATCATATTGTTTTGCTTCACCTACCAAAAATATTCATGCACAAAAGCACTTTGTAGTCATAATTAAGTGCTCTAAATTCCGTAACTAATGCTATGACATGTATTCTTTAATGTTCCGAATTATCAACCAATTACAAACACATATCAGTGACACGACATCACAACATCATTTACTCACCTTGATACGGTTTTCCGAAATTCATACTATCATCACCGTCATGTGAAATTACTCTCTGCATTATCGTGGATTCACTTTGAAAATGAGAAATCACAATTGTGTAACACGGATTTGCACAGATTACCACAAAATACAAAGCTCACTCGCGATACATTCGCTCGTCCGCACAAACTAGAAATGTGGCTTCTACTTCCGTTTTACTTGGCTATCCAAAAGTGACGCTATCTAGTTCCAAAAAGTGGAATCAGACTAGATTCTCTTAGAACTAAGGTTTGTGAATACTTATTCGATGGTAACTCTAAAAGTTCTTTCATAAGTCACATTTTTCACAGAGGAGTGGAAACGATAAAATAAATTTTAATTTGATGCATGAGACAATAATTAATCTAATCTCTGGGATCAATAATTAGAAGAAGCAATAGAAATCAAATTATCTAAACTGATAAATATATGTGATAACTAAACTGATAAACGACACAAAAATTACACCTTCGAACAAACCCTTTTTTTGAAGATGTTTAACATAAAATAGAGTGAGAACCCTACTTTTTTATCAAATCAATCAGATCAATTTTATGGGTTATTAGAGTACCGAACTGTTTTTATGTACATTAATGACGTTTTTAAACAATTTTTCAGAATTATTTAAAATAATTTGCAAACTTTCTTGGTATGTTAATATACGCCGAACAGAAGTCCTACATGGATATGTATTCGTACATTCAATTTGATAAAAATGCCAGTTTTTCCTTCTTACATCTTTTTCCCCTAATTCCCGAGTTCAGTAGTCTGCTATCTTCATGAGTCGAACGGACGAAAGTTCGGATAAAATATCTTCATGGAGGCACAGAGAATATCATAGTTTGGAGAAATTATGAATATACCCTTTTTTTCCTGTGAAACCAGACTGTGAAACCATCAGTGCTAGAAAACTTCCTGGAGTGTAAAATGAGAGTGGGGATGTATATGAAGCCTATCCAAGCCAATGTTTGCCCATTCTTTGGTGGCTAGTTGTTGATGTTGTTGCTCGAGAGTGTTCCTATACTTTCTGAAAGTAATCGCGTGAATTCACGTTTCACTATGAATTCAGCAAAAAAAGGTTTTTTGAGTAGATCTGCGTAATATTCTAAACATTTTTATCGTGTGGAATTATCAGTGCCTGAGTAACATGAAGTAAATATTATAAATTCGCAAAGAAGTGCAATTCATAACTGTCTTTTCAAATGACACGCCACACACGATAGTTTTCAGCTAAAATCTTTGGAAATAAATTTGAAATTCTTCCGCATACATCATACAATTATTATTTATTTGTTTCTATTTAAACGAGGAAAATATTCGGTTTTAAACATACTTCATCCAGGGAATAAATTTTGAAAATTACTACTTTATCCAAAATGTTTCAGTTTTATAATTTGTTGAATTTTTGATTAAAAATATCAGTAATAACGTGAATGTATTTGCGGGTTGTTAAAAAAATATTGCTCAAATAATAGGGAAGGTAAAAAAGAAAAATAAACCCAAGGAATAAATGATGTGGCACTCAAGTTCCCGATTAGTGATTCATAGAAATTTCGTTAGAAAGAGTGCAAAAAAAATCAACTTTTTCCTTTTCCCACAAGGCTTCATGACAGGTTATTGCAAGGTGCGAAGACCTTATCACCTCAAAAATACGCAACATGACACATCGTTAGAACATAGGCATCCACGAGATCAAGTGTTTTTCAATGCGTGGGTGAAAACAGAGGGCAGGGTGAGACTCGTCGACGACAACCACTCCGCGAATCCATTCCTACTCCCCCCCCCCGCCCCCACCGCCACTCCCTCCCAAAACACGCTCTTCACATCGTTCGCTAAATTGAAAAGTACCTCGGCAACAGGCAACGAAAGAAACGATTAAACGATCGCGTCTGACGGAGGCCTCCTACGGAGAGGCTGCGTGAAAACCTCGTCACGGACAATCATTCAACTCGCTACTTGGCCTCTCGTCCTCTTCCCCTTCTCACTCCTCCTTCTCCGTCACCTCTTCCTCCTCGTTCGCATTTGCTCACCTCCACGCATTCTCTTCCAGACAAGATCTCACCTCCACGTACTTGTATGCTTCTCTACTCTCGTCTAATAGAATGTTGTTGTAGATCCCTAAGTTATAAATAAGTAAATAAATAATTTATTGCTAAGAAGTCGTTAAAAATACGTATGACCTCGTGGTGTACCACAAGGTTCTATAATCTCCGCTAGAAAGCGATGAACTATCCCATCAATTCGACCCAAGTACCCACAGGAATTACACAGCACAACAATAACCACACGGATTTCAATTAAAACTGTGTTTGGTGAATCAATAAATTTCTTAATATTATAGAAATAATTATGCATTAAACCATTAACTCAGTGATAATTTTAGGAAATCAGGAGTGGGCACTACTCAACTTTCAAATCATAATTCTTTTTTTAAAAAAATCAGTGTCATTGCTATGTTTATTACTAAGACGGAAAATAATGAATTTATACAGTTAAACATGCGTAATAATAATAACATAAACAGATCAATATGTATACAAATATTATTCCCATAATCATAAAAAGTTTGCTGTCTAATTCATATCGGCTCATTCAACTACAGGAATTATTATCTTCCACCCTGAACTCTCTTTGCCTCATTCGTATAGATCTGAAGAGAATCCGAATTTTTTTTCGACCGATTACTAGACTTCATTATACACACTGTATAACTGGAAAGTAAAAAAAAGTTTCCGTTCTATTACATTTCGAGATAAAGAAATCTATAACGATAACTATGATACAATGACATTATATAATTAGTTCGACGAGTGTTTCTGCCTTGATGATTTTCTCAATTCAAAATGGTAATTGGAATTTTTTCTTGTGATTTAACTTTTCTTTCGTACATTATGCAATGTAATGTTTTGTACCTCGTACGTGACCATTGTAACCCTTCAATACCTTTGTAATCTCATTCATACTTATGCACATCACATTTGCTGGGAGATCCTGATTCAGGTGTTGTCCTGTTTTCCTTCGGGCAGAAGCGGATTTATATATACACGGGAATATCATTAATACTTTTGTTGTTATTAATTACGATTGTTTACTTGTTTTAATAGCTACGTTTGTTGTTGGAATAAAGTGTTGGCAGCACTTATTTGTTAAATATCTTCTTCTAGAAATATTACGTCCACCACTGCCTTTGGATCATTGATCGGAATTGATGGGATAGTTCTTTACTTGTTTCCTGAGAGTAAATTAGTTTATTGCCCCTCCACGTGGTCATACGTAGTTTTTAACTATTTTTTTCGACAATAAATTTGTCATTATTAACACGCTGACATGCTTTTTAAATAATTTTTTAGGCATGAAAACTACAATATTTAATATTTTTGTTGATAATTTTTATATCCTCGACCTTCTCTTCATCGTCGTCACCAGGTGTAACCCATTGCGAACGCTGCCACCAGTCCGTCACCTCCTCCGTCGCCATGTCCAATCGCAGACTCCTCGCTGAAGTGAGGAGCAGATAGCATCTGACGGGCGCCATGTAAGGACGCGGGCGAGTTCCTAACCTTGACCGCCAATAACGTTAGAACAAACACAGAAATCATTATGACTTTTTAAGCACTACGCTTGACTCCCTACTTATTACAAGCCTCGCGCCCACCAAACGCCCTCTGCCTAATTATAGAGAGCACGACCATAGTTGGGTAGAAGAGATCGAGGGTTCAACTGAATATACATACCTGTTCCTCTCGGTGTTGGTGAGAGACAAGCAAAAAGCACGTTCAGCATGCCTTACGCGTCCCTTTTGAGTGTTGCAGATGGGCTTCTTTGATCGGGTGACGGTGCTTGTTTCGCATTCAGAAGGTGTCTGTTGGCACCTGCAGGATCAGACGACAGACATTTTGGGATCTTCTTCTATATTTGAACTTCTTCGTCGATTCTGCAGCCTCACCTTATTGTTTCGCACGACGCTTAGACGAAGGAATGATTGGCGAATCAAAGGTTCGAAGGATCCAGTGTTGTTGTTGAAACTGAAAATATCTCAAATTTTCCCCCTTGTATTTAATAGAAAATAAATTATAATTGATACATAGGTCTATAATTTGCGTTGATCAGCAAAAGTATATTCTTACAAGATCATAAATTACCGTATATTTGCATCACTTTTCACTAAACTTTCCAAGTACCCTTTAGTACACTGATATGAAAACTCCCCCCAAAATAAAATACTGGAGCCACTGGATGGATCGAATTAGATTGATCGGATGGGATGCCGATCAATTACATCCAAGAGGATTGTTTGATTGTCGTCTGAAAGGGTAGTTTATAGACAGAACAGAAAAAATATAGTATTCTAATCTAGCTACTCCAATGACACAAGAATATCTATATTTACTAAGGAACTTTGTTTTATTTACTATATTAAAGAAAAACTCATATAAATTATATATAATAATAATGTATAATGGATGTTTAATATATTATTAATACATCAAATCATTTATATATAAAAATATAATGTTAAGGTTTAATATATTTTAGAGCTTTAAACGAATATTGCTGAGATAAATGTTGCGTGTAATTGACAATTGACTCTGCTTACTTACTATTTCAAATATGTACGACCTCCATATAAAAATCTCTTTTCGTCTTTTACACTACACTATGTTTTGACTCTGATCTAGGTTTTCATCTCGTGTTGGATGTAGTAAATAAAATATTTATTGTTTGGATCTATATATCAAGGCCTTATGTACATTTGAAATACTAACACACGAGAAAATCGTTTCCAGGATAAAAGTCTGTGAATCACAGTGTTTTACTTAAAAGAATACAAATAGATGTACTCTGATATAGTTTCTCTCCTTTATTGAGAGATTGAATTTCTTGATTTATCTTTGAAATCCTAATGATTCTCGAATTTTTTCGTAATTCTTTCTTTGTTTGCTCCTTTTTCTTGGATTAGTGTATAATCTTACCACTGACTACTGATCTGTAAGTAGAGCATGGTAAGGGATGGACACAAGTAAAATCAGCTACATGTCGTTCTTCTCTTGAATTGTGATTGTACAAAATGAACAATGTAAGATATATTATTGTGCTTCATAATATTCGGGAAACTTATAAATATTTTATAAAATAACTCACCATTTGCAAATTATTCCTAATTAAAGGTAATCTCAGTTGGTGTGGAATCGTGAAAATCTTCAACTATTTTTGTATTCAATATCGTATTTTTATATCCATAACAGTGTTTTTATTACTATATAAAAATAGAAATAAAAATACATACCATGATGCAAAATCAGGGAGAGGTGAAAGTGAAGACACTGCACGGTCAATGTACCCGATAGCGTGATACTGTAAGTTCTTCCCAACCTTTTCTGTTAAAGCCATTCCTGAAAATCGCTAGGGGACGATTTACCTCCGCAATCTAATTTCGTGCCTTGGTGTAGAATCTCTTTGAAAATGGCTGATTCTTTTCATTATCTTATTTTTTGTAAACATAACAAAAAAATATTGAAGATAAATTTTATCGTCCATCAAATCACGTCCTGATCCAAATCGTCCTCCTGGAGCGATAATGCGGTACTAGCGATGCTGACACACTTCGCTTCACATCCGTTTGATCACCGAAACACAGCGTTTCACGGATGCGGCACTGGTACGTATCCGCCACTGTAAACGCTTTATCTACATATGCCAGGTGACGTTAGCGAAGCATAAACGCGACCAATCTGGGAGATGCGCTGTGGCGAGGTTGCTGCGAATGTAAAGTTGATTGAAGCCGGGGAGTCGCGTAGCGAGTGGTGGAGTGGAATACCAAAAACCTCTCAACGGAAATTAGAGTTAATTAACGCAAATGGAGCGTATGGTGACGCAGTGATATTGGTCGCAGCATTAGAATCACTTGTACTCAGGAAGTCTGGAATAAGTAATCGAAAATAGGAAGGGAATTAGTTGTAATGTAGACGAGAAGAATATATTTTATTCATGCGCGTCAAAGAAAGGAGAAATATATTTTAGATTTATTACTTAAATGCAAGTTTATATGGATTTTCTAACTATGTTTTAATAAGCACAAGAATTTCTTATTTCGTTCCACAAAGCTCATCAACTCAGTTTCATAACAAAAAAGAAAACATTATAACGATACATTTCAAATTCGTTGGCTTTATAGTTTAATAGTGTAGTTCGTTAGCTGTAGGTTTAAAGACTTAAAGGAAATCTCTCTTTAAGTCATTAGGACGACATGCGGACAACTCTGAGGGTGCATCAAACAATGTCAAATTTAAAATATTCAGACACTCCAAAATAAAGTATTGCGTATTGTGGTAGATATGCTGCTTCTTCCGAAATGAAGACTTACACAGAGACCTAGAAACAGAATGGTCTGCAAAATCATGAGGTTTTTGGAGAAACGTGAAAGATTGTGGAAAAATGAGGTAGAAAACAGGCTCAAGTTCAATAAGAAAGAACAGAAATTGCTTAGTATGACGCATCAGAATGAACGTTATCGAACGAATGAATATAACTAGGGATAAATAATATTTCAGAAAATGATACAAATAAAGTTTCTCGTGTTGTGGTTTATTGCTCGTTTTTTCAACTTTTGCGGTAGGGAAGAAAATGACACTAGGACTAATATATATTAGTAAAAATGTAATGTTTTTTTTTTTTTGTGGGGCTTTAGGGCTCGTCAACAGCGAGGTCATTAGAGCCCTTAAAACTTGTACAGGTAGGGAAAATGCAGTTACGCACTAGGGAGAGCCAACATGACTCTCCCCGCGTGTGGGACTCGCCGAAAGACTCAGCCATACCCACTAAAAACCCTCCTGCATTACAACTCAAAACACAAATTCCAACATATCACATGACTTTTACTAAAAACATTATTAAAAAAAGAAGAAGAGGAAAGAGGAAAATGAAAGATACCCTAGCCCTAATAGCGTCGGGATCGAAAAGAACAAGAGGTGACCAAGGGAGGTCAGAAAAGAGAAAGGAAGGAGCATGGCATAAGTAAGTGGAAGTAATGCCATACTCAGCTCGGGGCCCCGTGTTCGCCAAACACGTACTTACTACATGTAAGTCCCCTGGGGGAAAAAATGTAATGAAAATAATAAAGGTGATACGTGAGGAAGTGAAATATTCAAAATTCAAATTCAAAAGTCTTTATTTTAACATAAAATATACAATAAATATGGCGGGGTTTAGGGCCCGTGCGCCTTACAGAGGCCCTAAAAATGTACCGTGGGCTGTGCATACTATACCCCAGTATTCACTCTCAATGAACTGAAACAGTAACTAAAGATAGAAATATTAAACTATTTCTATTATTTGGTAAGTAAATGATATCAGTAGTGGAAAAAGAAAATTAATGTGTTAATAAGTTATAATAAGAATTTTTTAACTGGCTATTTTTTAATTTTAATTTTTAATCTCAGCTATTGTTATATATACTTAAATGACTGTTTCGTTCATTGAGCACCGTTGGGAACCACGGAAAACCAACGGTTAGGAATAGCGCGCTAAGCACAAAAAGAAAACTCTGTTTGGTAACTGGACACCTGTAACAGAACAAAAAAAAATCGGCGGCAGAATCAAATAAATTCATAGAAAGAATACATACTTATATCTGCAGGGCAAATAATAACACATGCAT
>NNCF01126330.1:1634272-1648111 GCA_002313205.1 Laupala kohalensis | reverse complement strand
TATATATATATATATATATATATATATATATATATATATATTAAGAGTTCAATTTTATAAAGTCGCGTTCTACAAGAATTTTAACAATAATTGGACAGGAAAGATAAAGAAACCAACTCGATCATTGATTAAATTTATGATAACACAGTAATTCAATTACTTACGTTTTCATTAATCGATTAGTATATAAATCGTTATTTTAAATCATAGTCATTACATTTTATTACTAATTAAAGTGGTCATTATTTCGTATTCTTCTCAAACTGGTTACAAACAATCTGAAATCAAGTATTCTACCAAATTCGCCCATAAATGGCAGTAAAAAAGGTCGATTAAGTATACATAGTTTCAAAAACATGTTATTGCTAAATGTTTGGAACAGTGAATTTTATAGTGGAATAACCATCACAAAATATCTCAGAAAACATAACCAACCACCGATGTAGATTTGTTACATGTAATGCAATCATGAAACAGAATACTCCGCAATTTACGGTGAACAACTGCTTTAGAACAAGATGAGTTTCACAAAGCTCAACCAACAGAACATAAATTTGTTCGAAGCACAGTCGATGCTCACAGAGTTAGTTCGCAACACAAAACTCTCAATAGAACCAGCAAGCGTGGTGGACGACGACGCTTCGAAACTTATCACGCAGGTCTCCTTTTCCTCTACTAATGACCACACTAATGAAGATGTTACCTTTCTGTTTTATCAGTGGTAGAACTATAATACACGCCCGAACTCTTAAGGTGGAATACTGCACGAAGATAACGCGGCAGACACTTGGGATTCCTGAGACCTCCGAGAGCTTGTAGCGGGGCGTCTCTGGAGATAAACGCTGGAATACTACCTGTTACTCGAATGCATTTGTCCAGGCGGCGCATGTGTGAACGTGGTGTCACGTGGAATGTAGAACGCGCTAATGGGATTGACTGGTTTGGCTGAAGGAACCCGCACGTTTTACGGCTTTTCCTCGAACTCGGGATTAAATAGATAATAGTGTTAGATTTAGTAGTAATACCATCCCGAAAACTTGGTACAAAGGAATATGATCATTATCCCATTAAAAACTAACATATAATGTTAAACAGGTTAAACTAGTCCGTGGAGAAGATTTCACATTTTGGATCGTATTTGTTTTATCCGTGTATAACTTCTTAAAATTATTTAGTGACATTTTAAAGCTTTCAGGAAGTTTTAATGCCAAATTTTATTTTTTGTCAGAAATAAGAAATAATAACGTTTTAAATCATTTAAATAAACCAGAATTTTTCCCGCTTCAAAATAAAGTGGACAGATATTTCTAAGATTTTTTTGTTTAGAATATATTATATATTTAGAAAAATTACAGAAATAAGTTGTGGAAAAAATAATGAACTCAATCTCCAATAAACTGTGTATTTTTAACTCACAACTTCCAAATACCTACTCGTGAAGGAGGGTTTGCAACGTCAACAGCCAGGTAAAAATTGTGAACCCAGAATTCTTGCTCTGGCTGCAGGTGTGCTACCCACTGCACCACCCGCCACGACACCCATGTCCGTACGCAACTTCCACCTGGCCTGATCCGGTGAACCTGGGTCATATCCCCCTTCAGCGGATAAGTGACCACAGGCGACTCCAATGCTGGTAGCTCTTAAACCCGGTTTTCGAGTATCTACGCGTCGGATGCAATTTGTAACTCACAACTTTTGAGTACCTACTCGTGGAGGAGTGTTTGCAACGTCAACAGTCATGTGTAATTTTAGTATGGAAAATGATAAAATAAGAGTACGATGTTAAGATAGACCTCCCGTGAATGGTTACATTAATTGAATGTGATGTGATACTACAACAGGTAGCACAATATAACGATATGTTAGCTAAAAGTTCACTAACTGAAACTAGGAGAACGAAAGCAATATGTAAATACAATTTCTCGTCTTCAAATTAAAATGTTTTGTGAAAACCACCTGTGCATTAAAATAGTGGACTTGTGCGTTAAAAGTAGTTTTGGTAGATTTTGTTCCGCATGCACTTTGTGAGTTTGATATACTTACCTCCGGTTAGAAAAACAAATGGTAAAAATTATGGACAAATAGCTTGAAATTACAAGTTTAAAACTATGAAACAGCAAGACATTCTTCAACAATACTTTAATTTCTTGGGATAATTTCAGGCCAGTACTCTAAGCAACCAGTAATAAACTCTATATGGGTACGATTTAGAAAGAGACTTTCCTGAGAATTGGTGGATTGACTAATTTCATTAAACAGCAATCTCTCAATGTAATTTTACCGTCCAGAGGTGTCCAAAGGGTAGTAAACATTTTTGCATAAAGTATCCTTGACAAAACGAAAACATAAAATTTGTCAGGAAACCAAAATGTTCACATAGCAACTTCTACTTTCGTTTGATGAGTATCCCACGGCCAAACAAGGCCATACAATCCAGCGATGACTGGCGGAAAATCAAGCTACCCTCCTGTCAATCTAATCCATCGCGGGACAGCCATAAAGAGTTTTTCTGAGAGACAAACAGTCATCGTAAATGAGCAGGTAACCCCACGAAGACTTGGGAAACTGGGAAGCCGACTTCTTAAGATCAAGAGATAAATCAAGAATCTTGAAAGGATTCATACGGATGCGATCTTTGGGGAAAAGTAAGAGCTGGTGGGGGGTCTCTAATGCGGTGAGTTTCAAGAAATGATGACTTTCCCTAGGGCTAACTAGAGATGAGAACCTCTATACACTTTCAGGTATCGGATCTAGGGTTCACCGCAGTCATATCTGTGCAGAATTTAACGGTACTTCTTTCACCATTAGAATCGAGTCTCCACGTCTGTCACTAAACTCCTGAAATTAATTTTATTGTTAACTTTCTTATTAATTCATGGTAAAAAATATTCATCAAACTGCATTACAATGCGCAAAAATATTTTACATACAGTTATAGTATATTGATCGCTTTTAAGTGGGTAAGATGTTTTCCCCCTAACTCAATCCAATCTTGCCCTGGAAACTTACAATCCTCCGCAACTCAAAATTATTAGTTTTTGGATCTTGGTGCTAGTAAGTGAAATGCAAATTTACCCTTGATGGGGTCCAATAACACCAAAACCCTGCTGTATCCAAATGACTTTAGTTGAGAAATGAATTAGTAAAGAATTGCTAAATATCTTTATCACCAAACATTTTAAAAAACCAACGGCGAAGTTTTGTCAATTAAATTATTACCTTTGTCTTTGAAAATGCTTTCAATATTTTTATCACGCTTTTCCTTCTCAAGCCTGAATTAGTTCTTTACGTCCAACTATTCAAGTTCACATTGTAGTTCAATGGATTGACGCACAGGACCAAAAAATTAGAAAAGAATGACAGAACACGTTGTGAACCAGACTACTACTACCTATTTAATTATTTTATAGTGTACTATTTTCAAAACATTGAAATTTAATTTCTACGCGGAAAATCTAGGGAATTTCATGATCATACTGACTCTTTTATTTTCACTTATTTTTCAGTGTTTCCTCGTGATTGTAAGTGCTTATTTTCAAGGAGATTTTCATTTATACACAGACACAGGTTTCATGTCAATAACTATTTACCTCGTTCGTTTTAAAATTTACAACTACCCATATCATCACTGTAGCCACCGTCTCAGGTACCTTCGCCACCCAGTGTCTGCCCTTAGCACCATTCCGGAGGGAGAAGAAAGCACGCCGAAGCGGTGCTGCGTGTTCTTCAATCAAGAAACAAAATTGGCAGTGTGTCGGCCTGTCCAGACGACAAAGGGAAGACAGTTTTCATTTCGAAATGACTGGGAGTTGTTCCTCGGTTACTTATTTATAAAATGTCAGTGGCGTATCCGTCAATTGTATTGTTTCTGTATGTCTCCCGGTAGATTGTTTAGGGATGTTTGTCTTTGACGTGTGTTGAACAAAGATACATCAGTTCCTTTTTATTTGTTTGTGCTATCGGACGCAACTTTAGAACACTTTCTTTTGTTTTCTCTCGTAGCTATCATACTTCTGGTGGCTCAGGTGGTATCATTCTTGCTCTTCACCAAGTCATCCCGGGATCAATTCCCGGTGGGGCCAGAAAAAAGTTCGTAGCTTTTCATATTAATGTCCCAGTTCATATAGATGTGACTATTGAAAAGCGAACTCTCCTTCCTCTATCCAGCTTCTCCTAGTATCAATAACTAACTACTACAATCAACTCCATCTAGTAAGTTCCCCCCAGGGGACTTACATCTAGTAAGTACGTGTTTGGCGAACACGGGGCTCCGAGCTGAGTCTGGCATTACTTCCACTTACTTGTGCGAGGCTCCTTCCTTTCTCTTTCCTGACCTTCCTTGGTCACCTCTTGTTCTTTTCGATCCCGACGCCATTAGGGCTAGGGTATCTTTCATTTTCCTCATTCCTCTCATTTTTTGTCCTACCTCTAATTTTTTGTCCCCCCTCATGTTATGTGCCCCCATTTTAGCCCCCCCTCCATTTGATGTATGTTGTGAGATATGTTTTGGTGTGTTGTAGATCAGAAGGGATTTTAGTGGGTAGGGTTGAATCATTCGACGAGTCCCACACGCGGGGAGAGTCATGTTGGCTCTCCCTAGTGCGTAACTGCATTTTCCCTACCTGTACAAATTTTTCGGGCTCCAATGACCTTTGATGTCGACATGAGCCGTAAAGCCTCACAAAAAAATCCATCTAACCCCTTCACGTGGGCCAAGTTGTTGGTAAACCCAACTGAGCGACCCACCTACTAACAATTGCCTACCACCCATCTCCTACATCCTATCACTTCATGTAGATAAGCTTGAATAGAACTCTACATTTCTCATTTACAAATACTACAATGAAAAATGGAAATACCTATGAAATACGAGCAACATTTAATAGAGTTTATTGAGTTGTGTTGTGGTGGTGCTTACTTGTATAAAAATTAGTGTAATAGTTTTATAAGTTTAATACATATTTATCCATGATTTCACGAACCGCCAGTTGGAGAGCGCTGTATTAGATGTCAAATTTTTCTCAAATATTTCTGGGTCTTTCTAACGCACGTAATACGGAACTGTGCGGAACTCCCAGGAGCGCAAGTGCTCGCAAAGGAACTCTCGAACCCTGAGTGCGAAGATCGCCAGGGAAGGAGCGTGACCGACAGCCCTTCGCCAGCGACCTGCGCTCCATGTGTCCGCCAAGAGCGATAGCACCAAGGGTCGTCCTACATGTTGCATGAGACGGACGACTGGTCCTTGCAATGGCGGCCGAGGGAAATCAGGGGAACTTGTGTCGGTCCGAACTCCGGACTGAATACGATCGGAAAGCTGTCTCCAGGGGAGGCGTTGACGCACGGGGCGGTGGATGCGGAGAAGTCATTCACCAAGAGCTCACACGGAATCACTCCGGGAATCAAGTAAGAAAAACGCTCTAGTTAAATACTTAATATATTGAAAATATACGACCTGAAATTAATTTTCTTAGTCTCGCCAACCATATATTTATTGATAAAGTTAACTTTCGACTGGATATAAGCCATTTTCAGTAATCTACCTCCGGACAAGGAAAAGTGACAAACGATCCTTGTCCGAAAGGAAAAATGGAAAAATGGAAGTATGGTTGTTGTACGGAAGAAGATTTCTGAAGATAACTAATATGCGGTCGAAAGTTAACTTTAACAATAAATATATGGCTTGTGAGACTAAGAAAATTAATTTCATTCTGAATTACGCCAACAAAACATCACCAATAACATCTATATATAATATATGACCTTTTTGGCGAATTAGTCACTCATACATCTCGTCTACAGATCCTAGACTTATTATCAATAAAATACACTTGTCTCCATGAATGTTTCACATTTGTACAAGAAATCCATCCTCTACAAAAATCGGTCTTGTCGTTTCATAATATCAGGCGAACGAGATACGCTCGGATTTATTCATAATAAACATAATTTTATGTTAAATTTTGATAAATTAATTTATACATTTTTTCATAACTAATTTGATAAATTAATTTGATTTGTTTATTTTCATACAATGTGTGTTAAATATCTTAAAAACAAAAGTTGTAGGACACTAGTCTTCTTAATTTTTAGTATTATTTTACTAGGGGACAGAACAACACTCGTATTTCGTCATTATAAGAATATTTTCAAGTAAATTTTTAATAAAAGAATTCTTATTTATACCGATGAATATAGAGGTGTCACAGGGAAATGTTTCATTTATTATTTTAATCATCGGTAGCGAGTGTTGTACGTAAAACGGCGTAAAACATTCCTTAGAATAGTCAAATGACATGACGAGTAGGTGAGCGCACAGCGGATGTATCTCAGACAGAAGAGAAGAAACTGTGATTCTTTCACAGAGGAAAGTCAATTTAAACTTACTATTATTTTTTACAAGATTGATACACCATTCGATTTCTGATATTAATAACCCCCTATATATCAAGTATCGGCAAAATCCCACCACACGTTTACGAGGTAGGCGATTTAAACTTACTCTTATTACACGAGCAATAACTGTAAGATAAATGAATTTCTAACACAAGTGAGAATCATTTTTTGTGACGAGTGTATTTTATAGATATGATTTTCTAATCTGTAGATGAAACATGTAATTAAAAATGGGTTACTCATACACGGAAAGAGGTAGTTTACTTTAATGTATTGACTACTAAAATGTCAGACGAAATTAATTTATATTAAACTGAGAACCATTTATGCGAAGTGTTATTGAATACCATACGAAACTAATTTTGTTGTTATTGGCTATATAACAGGTTGGTTTATAGACTACATCACAATATAAGCATAGAAAGATACAGAACTTTGAAAACCGTTTCATTTAGGTACTACTCACACATTGTACATAATTAGTCATCAAATAAAGTAAATCAACTTTCATTGTACAAATGCGTGTGATTTCTCAAAACAAGTGAATTTTACAAAAATATTTGAACAATGAATCACTCCTCAAAACACTTATTAACTGATTATCGAACACAAAAAAATAGAAAAACATTTATATTTCCGTTTACATGTAAATAAAATGTTCGAAAATGTTTCTTTTCTCATGACTCTTAAGTTCAAGATGGATACCGATTTTGATTTTAATTCTGTCCAAGTTTGATTCCGATGAAGCAAGTTTTTATTCACATGAATACCCCAGAAGAAAGAGAAAACCTAATAGGACATTACGTACTTCGTCAATAAAAACTCTAGCATTGTGCCAAGGATTCGTAAAAGAGGAAGAAAAGGGTCAGGATCTCATAATGGTGATGACGTCCGCATCACGACAAGGTCGCTATGTGATACGTCTGTTGAGACGAGGTGATGAAAACAATGACTTGCATCGATGGATAGTGGCGTTACGACCGTGAACCTGATGCGCAATCAATAATGAAATTGAGCCGCAGCGATCGACATTGTAATTGTGGTCTATGTTTCATCTGTGGAAAATTACAATAGGGATGACAATTCGGTAGTAAAAATCGTTTGAATTGTGTCTTTGTTTGCTCTAGGCATTACAACGATAAAGTTTAATTTAGTTTAGTTCTGGGAAGGGAAATATTTCAAAAGACTTACTCAGAGGAAATTCAACACAAAAAACGTACGAATTTAATTATGATGGAATGATGAAATGTTACAATGAATAATTAAGATAGAATAAAATAAATGGGACGATTGAAATGTTGATGAGGAACCAATGAAGTGGAGTGATTCTCAAAACAAACCCCGGAAGCATTTTTGAAAATGGAATAGATATTTTCGATGTTCTCCACGTTTCTTTGTATCTATCAGATAATTCATAACTAACTTAGTTTCTCAATTCCGTTCAAGTACTTTTAAGTTTCACTCAATTACATCTTTTTACTCTCGAGAAGTGAACCAGAAAGAAAATGTTAAATAAAATTTTATTGAAAAAATTATCTGATACAAACAAAAAGTACATTCGATGTTCCACTAACCTATTTAGTATACGTTAATTAAATCATTTACTTTAGGTATACCAAATAATTAGTATAAATAATTAATATAGTAAATGAAATGTAAAAATAAGAAAAACTTCTGCGAGATAGTGGCTTAAATATCTCTTAGAGAGATGGGATTCTGGATACTAGAATCATGGGTATTCCGTCTGTCTGCGCATTGCTCTTGTGATGCAATATAGGGGAGAGTGGGATAATTGCTGACACTTAAGGAAAATAATAAATAATGCTTACACCATTGCAAAAAGTCAAATTCTGATTTATTACATTATTGCACTGATTACGTTGTTATTACGTAAAAGTACAATAATTTCTACATAACATTGTAGTGTCATATACTTTCAAAAAAAACTGTCAGGCTTTTGTAATACCTATGAATTGAAAGGAGTAATGGCGGACAGACTTGTATCTTCTAGTAAAAGCTAAGTAGTTTCTGTGGTTGCATTTTTACGGCTCACCTATCAAAAATGTATCCAAAATTTCAAACTAATAATAAAGCTTCGTTGAAAACAGTTGTGATATCGAGTTATGCCCATAATTACCGATAATTGATTCAAATAAAAAATGTACTGTCTGAAATTACCCCCCAAGATATATTTTCAACCAGATTTACGATATAATCAATATCAATGATACTATTTCCAAGTTCAATATCTCATTTTGTCTCGCAAAAGAGCTCTAATGAAACGAATTAGAGACCCCGAACGATTAATTTAAATCATTATAGTTAGAAATTAAATAAATCGGAAAATTTGTAAGAATTGGCTCAAAATCATTTGTTGTAAATTTGACACAAAATGAGTTCTGTTTTCATGAAAAAAGAAAAGAACCGAAATTAATGTTTTCAATAAAAATGAAACAAAGTGAAAAATTTCGTGATGCAAACCCAAAAATTACTGCTGTCTATATTTACCCCACTTTCCCCTAACATGCACATCATTCCAACTCTATTTAGAAATATTTGCGCTTTCAGTCTATTGTGTGAATTTTTGTAATATTAAATGCAAACTTAGGGCTATTTATACGCACAATATGTGTTTCCTGATTTGAAAATGATATCGAATGACTTTCAGTCAGAGTACAAAATAATAGTGGAGAGAGTAGCGTTTGATTGTACGCTCCAGCTACAAGAGTAGCACTTCCAGCATGTCATACTAGTAAATTATAAAATATTCTTGAAATTTTCAAATGTAAGTAGAAAATTCGCTTAGAGCAAATTCTCAGGTGTACTATTACTTAGAAAATTACTTAGAGTAAATTCTCAGGTGTAGCTCACGGCGATCCAGGACTTCTGGGCCCTCAAAAAATATTATCACATGAATATGTGAGATGTCACTTCAAATATGGATAATAACTTTATAATGACTCCATCATGAGATCGGTGTTTACGCTGATGGAAAGTAACATATCGGGAACATAACACCACTTAGAAATTTGTCAACAGTTCTTTACTAGTAACAATACTAAATGAATAATCGCTACCACGGCAACTCCGTTACTTATTTGTACGCCGGGTTCAGTATTTTTATGGTGTAAAAAGCGACATGAACCGGTAGGTTCAAACCATTTTCAAATATTTTTATGAAAGAATATTACATACCAGTTTGCTATACCAGTTCAATGCGACCATTATTTGGAGAAATAGTTAACTTTGTTCACAAACCACTTCCCCAACTCCAATACTTTTTAAATTTTGAAACGAATGTTGAAGCTGTGGTAGGGAAAGATAAAATTTATTAGACGACCTGTTATTTTGTTTTTATTTAAAAATATTTTACTGTGTAACAGCATTATTCGTGATTGGGGGAAGGGGTCTGAACCTTCCGAGCTCCCCGTTGCGTATGCTTCTGTCCACATCCGCCACCCCCACCATCGGAACATATTACGTGTGCCTGATGGTCTATGAATAAATGACGTGATATCTTACCATAACATTGTTCATGACGTCGAACTATAACCACCATGAACAAGGTTATCATTAAGAATGTTGTAGCCATCACAGTTCACACCGAGGAAATGAACAGCCCTTGACGTATAACACGGACTTATGGAAAAGACTTAAATTAAGAAAAGCCACTACAGAATGATCAAAACGGAAACAGAGACAAAAAGTTTTTCAACTAGTGATATTTCTCTATTAATTAAATAAATCCACTACTGTAAAAGTATTTTTCAATTCAAATGAAGGTTCAAATAACTGCTAGAGGTCAGTGGTGATATTTAATTTTTCATCCAAGTATTTCTTCCACGGTTGAATGGCGATAATTTGAACCACTGAACGAGAATGATGGAACACGGTAGATATGATGTGCTCGTTTAATTTTCCATTCATCTCTATTTCCCTAATCGTCTTCAGACACATGGTGAGATCGGTTGAACGAAATAGATAAGTCGTAAATAAATAACTTCAACCCCATTTTTTATATTAACTTAAAATCACGGAAATTTATTTTTTATCGATTATGATATATCATATCATAAACGTATCACGCTGAACAAATTTGTTGCAAAATATTCAACATCGAGAATTATTCTGAATCGGATCTGTTTTTTTGTTTTTGTTTACTTTTCATCTTACGTAGTGAAAATGAAGTAATATTACCTTATCCAGGGTTGTGTTCTTACATGCCATTCATAGTCTTAACTTTTCAATGCTATTAATAAGATATATGTAAATCCTTCTCCTTTAGCGATAATATGTCGTGTTAACCCTTACATATTCAAAAGCATTATAAAGTACCAAGAGCTTAAAAGAAGAAAATCACCCTTTCAGTCGCCTTCTTAAATGAAAATTTGTTGTAAAAATGCTGTTAAAACTATTACGTGGCAGGAATAAGTTACTGTACTTATCAAAAGCAACCATGGTGCTGTCCCATCAAATAGTGCGAGGAAACCTGTCAATAAACGTGGGTTGAGAAGGAGATATGAAGTTAACATAATCGTAGAGATACATTCTTTGTACCGAGAGTTGCGCGAAGGTTGTCCGCATTTTAATAATACGAATAAAAAGAACTATATTACTGTTTTTAGTCACAAACATGTTCAAATGTTAGAGATGTTCAAAATGTCCCTCATTGGCAGAAATAAGTCGTCTCTAATGCAGTGGAACAGATCGACAAACACGGGATATGGTTTCCATAGAAATGATTTCACAGGGAGTAATAATTGCCTCTCTCCGTGGCATCCAGCAAACGAAATTATAACATCAAATATCATTCTGACCATCCTCCAAGTTTCCATGGAGACCTCAGCAAACAACGTATTCAGCAGCGAATTTTGGAGAGACTCTTCCCTGGCCCAAGCTTCACCCCCCCCCCCTAAAAAGGAATGATAAGTTGATAGATTTTCTTTTTGCAAAAAGATAAATGATGTTCGGCACATAATTCGAAATATTTACACTACATATATTCTAACATAATTGTAAACTGTCTTAAATGTGAATTATTTTGCCCCAAAATCTCTATAATCCCAAACACTCTGGAGATCTGAACCGCTCACTATAAAAAATCTAGATCTGCCACTACACGTCCCGATCACCCACCTAATTCCATCCCTTGAAGAGGGTCTTCACATTATTTTGACAAAATGATGATGATAACCCTTGTTAAATACGGAATTTCGGCAAATTTTCTCAAAGGACATATCCGAGCAGGTAGCAAGAAATATGGCGCGAGCCAGGCGCATGCCGAGGACGGCGCCACTGCCTAGACTTTGGGGCAGGCTAATTGTAGCTCTTGTGTCTGGGCGATCATTGCTCCAGTATCTCTGATTCCTCTGCTCGGATAGTAAAACGAAACTTGACTTTTAAACTATGAGAACTCAGAACGTGAGGTTATGTTCAGCGTAAAAGAGAGGTCACAATTAAGATGCAATGAAAGGTTAATAGGACTACGTCTATGTTTCAAAGCTTTACATTAAATACAATAAATTATAATGTGAATGGAAACACTTTAAAAACAGAAAACATCAGAAGTAAATATATAAAATTTTAAAAATGTTTCCTTTCTTATTTAATTTATTGTGTTCATAAATAGAATCACAATTTTGTATTGAATGATTTTATTTTAATTACATGTCCTCCGTTGATGTTTTTCCATTAATTTCATATTTTTTATAATTTAATGCGTAATTTCAGAGCCCTTGAAAACACAGAAGCACCTTGCATCATGCGGCGGTCGCACACCTGCGACCAAAGCAGAAACCCCCGGGTCCGAGTCCCGATCCACGGCAATTTTCACTTGGTCGCACACGATGCAAACGTCCTACCCCGAGTGGGAACTCTAAAGTTGTGAGTTAAAAAGATGACACACTCTATTTAATGACTCGAGTTAATGGTCAATTCCATATCATGTCCTTTGTAGCGCCTACTGACCCGAGTTTGTCATGCGTTATAGAAGAGCGTTTCTTGCCAAGACATATCACCACGATAATTTTGACACGCGACACTCGTGTGATAGCTTTCGTAACAAGTAACACATAGCTACAAAAATCGACAATCTGTCATCCGACACGGATATTTTTACGTTATGTGGCGTAATCTTTAAAAGCACACATCAACTAAAACATGTCTTCGGATATAATTGTTTTTAAATTTTAGTGTTAACAAAGTTTATGTAGTAGCTAATTATTTGCCAATGTTTTCTTCTAAAATTTAAATTAGTAAAATTTAGTATCATTAATATTGGTTCTCCAAATTATTTAACTAATTAGTGACATCTTTTTTAAATACTAACCTCATATCAGTTTTATAGCTTTGCAAAAATTAAACAAATGGAGGAAACGGACCTAAATATTTTTTGTCTTGCAGAAAGTTCAATGTTTGTTTTCTAAATTATGTATAATATACAATCCTTAGTCAGTTCAGTTTCTAAATCTGTATGTGCTTGCAAGACTTCGAAAATATGTCTCGAAGCTCCTCAGTTTTCTTTCGGAGGGTAAATACATCATCATTTTCCGTGAGTCTCTAGAAGACCTGATTTTTTGTTTTCGACATTCGAGTGTTCTATTTATTCACTAAATTTCAGTGCCGCTACCGACACAGTCGCCATGTTCCCCGCCTAGTAGGCGCCGCACTCAATTCCCCCATTCTCTTTACCTGCGACAGACGGTGGGCGCGAGGACGCTGTGTTGTGAGCTAGGGTGGCCACGGCGGGTGGTATTCCTTTGTTTTTCAGCGGCGAAACACCTTGTGATGAGAAGGTACCCACAGGAGGAAAATGACGTTTCAGAAGATGGATCTGAATTAAGTGACAGACGAAATGACGAGAGCAAGTTACAGGGAGACCGAATGTCAGTTTTTGACGTACAGTCAAATGGTTATAAAAAGTAGAGACTTAAAAACCGTACATTCAAGCGAGAGAAACTAGTTACTCCGGAAGTCAGCCTACACAAATCTGCTCTTGATGATACTTCCCAATTAAATAAATAATGAAAGACTTATGACCTTTCAGGGACGAATGATATATATTTTCTGGAAAGTGCTCACGACGTTTCGGCTTCGTTTTAAGTATAAACATAAATATTAACACAAAATATGTTTACGAAGAAGCAGAACATAGAAATCTCTTAGATTGCGGTGAACCTCACCGCCAGGTAACAGATTAATCATGTTACGTCGATGGAAAATGGTAGACGGGACCGGGATTCGAACCCGGGACCTTGAGCTCTACGCGCTCATGCGTTTACCGACTGCGCCATCCCGTTCGCTTCTCGGGTCCGTCTATCATTCTCATTCAACTTGTGAAACCCAAAGACCTCTGAGGTGGTCTCGTAGAGACTAGATTCCTCATCTGAGGCGACTCCCATAGGAAGTACTTTATTTGGGTAGCATTTTCCATTTCTGGTTCACAAA
>NNCF01126330.1:1577475-1633874 GCA_002313205.1 Laupala kohalensis | reverse complement strand
ATCAACAATGATCACTTGATGGATTGGGAAAATACATTAATTTTGGACCAAGATGGCGGAAGTTGTTGGGTCGAAGCCTCAAATGTTCTGTAGGTAACATCCTCCAGACGAGAAGAGTGTCCGTTAAATAAAATGAATAGAAAACAAACGAAATAAGAGCGAAAAGAGCTAAAAGAAAGTTGGTTATTGGCAAATTGCTTTTCCGAAATAAAATATTGTTTTATATTATAATTTTGTTATATTGATTTAACAAAATGATAGAAGATTTCTGTTTTAAAAAAGGAGCATAAACAATGACGGTCGCATTTTGAGACCCTTCTAGAATGATTTCGGTTCACAAAGGAAGACGATTCTTCTTGATAAGTCGAAACAAATATTTACCGCAATTTATATCAAACAAAACGGAAATCACCGTTGGTATTTTGCGTTGTACAACGAATAACACGCACTAGACCCTTATAAAGAGACAAAAACTAACTGCGATGGGTTTAACGGAAATTAATGACAAACAACTTCACGTCAATATCCTTCGAGATCCATCAAAGCGGGGAGAACTTTAATCAGCCGCGCGGTGGTGGCGGCGGCGCGGCGCTTAGCTTGTAGGAAGAGAGGGAAAACAAGCGAGGCCTCCACGGGACGCAAGAAGGAAGCTGCTAAATAACGGGTTGTTGCCCCACAATCGATTCCTTAAATTGCAGGTTCCACACTTCCTCGCTGTTGCGATATTTAATTGAATTTTCTTCATCCACTGACCTCGCTACCTCAGACTTCGTGCAGACTGAGGAACTAAATGTGAGAACATTCACGTCCACCATTTTGGTGCTGAGATTCAATTGTCGACTTACAATGACGTATGGATTTAAAAAAATATTTTAAAAATGAAATTTATATTCTCGCTAATCGTATATTTATTATTAGAGTCAACTTTCTACTGCATAGCAGTCATGTTTAGTAATCTAAAATTACACCGTATATTAATAGACAAAATGCACAGAAAATAAACACAAAATGTAGAAACCACAAATTTAAATTGGATTCAGCAAATTTCAGTTTCAATCAGTAAAACGTATTCACTGTGTCAGCTTGACATGCTCCATTAAATATAGATGGTGTTGACGACGTTTTGTTGACGTAATTAAAAACGAAATTAATTTTCTTAGTCTCGCCAACCACATATTTATTATTACAGTCAACGTTTTACTGGAATGTTTTCATCAAATGTTTTGAAGTTTTTGTGTCAATAGAAATTACAATACATCTCTCACAGTACAGAAAATTTCCTTCAGTGCGGTATTTTTTTAATTAAAATTTTTATTTTTTTATGATATTTGATGAAGATACCAGATTATTGTTTACATATCGAAAGTATTAAAATAACACAAAATTTGAGATTTATTATTTCAATAGACTAGACAAGAGCCTACCGAGTCCGTGTAAAAGAATCCGTCTCCACCCGAAAGAAAATCTGAGGAATCCCCGGGCCAGGACGGAGTATAAGATATTGTTAATTTATCATGTATTAATTAAATAATAATGTGAATTAAACAATATAACATATTGAAAACATTTCTGCCGAGGGAATACAACAGTCGTTTCAGAATGGATACCGAGTATGTTTTCCAGCAAGGAACATTTCTCTTTCAGAAATTCATCTCTGAACAAATTATATCTACAGTAATATCACAGTAATATTTTCCGAATAATCTATAGATTTTTGAAGTACTGTCATAAGTACTTTTGAAATAATTTTTTAAAATACAAATTTTTTCATATTCTTTTTATATTATAACATGTAAGCCTACCGAACTATTTTTACTCTTTTCTTGGGAGTGTGTTGAAATGTTAAATCCACCTGCCTTAGGGTCCTTGATGTGAACTGATGAAATGCTTCTTTGCTTGCTTCCGGAGAGTAAATTAGTTTAATATCCTCCGCGTGGTCATATGAAGATTGTACTGCTTTTTTTACAATAATTTATTCATATTTATAAAAATTCAAACATATAAATATTTATAAAAATATATACTGTGTAAGTACTTTCATCACAACTGAGAAAAAGCTTCGAGTGCGGGAAGAACCATCCTACTGGCTACGTGCCTTCCACCTAAATGTTCTCATAAGCCTCGAATGTTTAAAAAAAATCCTATCCTTTTGTAGCGGATTTTTGATTGCCGATTTCATATCTAGAGAGCAGAAGTAATAGATAATTTCAACGAACGTGAAATCCCAGATATTTCACACTCCTGCAACCTTGGAAACCAGGATGTTCGTGGTATTCTGCTGCGGATATATTTCAACACTGCATAATAGCTGCAAATGAAAGAGCAATCAATTTGACATAAATAACTAAGTTTCTTGTTTTAAAATTATTTTTTCATGGGAAATCCAACTTCACAATTTAACTGAGTCACATCCGTGAATTAATAGCATCTTATTGTAAAATAATTCACACAAAGTGAAAGAACCAACAGAAACAAGAATTTACGAAATTTCAAAATTTATCAAAATTTATATAAAAAATAAACGACGCCGTCCCGACGTCGTAATTCCCGGGAGTAAACGTCTGGAGACGGGAAACATATACACTTCGAAACAACAAAACGCATCGAGTTGTATATGTTTTGCCGAAGAGATCACACAAAAGAAAAAAATATAGACAGATCCCTGAAAGAAATAACAGTCAAATCAAAAGACCAAACTGAACTCGTGCTGCGTTCTTTGGAGCTATTCGATTTCAAAAACGATTGTTTATTTTACACCGAGAAATGTAACATGGAGATAAAGTGGAACAAAAATAAAAAAGAAGCGCCGGAAAATATTCGAAGATCAAACCTTAAAATTTAAAGAAAGAAATCTTGGAGGCCAAAAAAAAGAAGATTTGATTTGTGGGGTGACGAAGTTGCTTCTCGCAACCATAGTTATGGCTAATTCCTTTTGTTTTAAAAGTTACGCATTGCCTTCCCCAAGTCTTCCCGCACTTAATGACTTAATTATTTTTGCAAGTAATGAAGTGAAGTACTATAACCGGCAGTTGTAAAATTGGTAGAAGTAATGTNCGGAATTCAGAATTCCAGGATTCTGCTGCGATGCCAACTTTGGGTGGCGCCTCTCGATGTTGGTCCACCTCCCTCTAAGGTTACCCAGACCGAGCCTCTTTAGTTATAAAGTACCAAAAGCCCTTTATAGGAATAGGTCTACACTTATAAAAGTGAAATTGAAGGTAAATGATCCCTCCTTTTGCTAGTACAGTGACACCTTCCTTTATCGAAAAATGATGGATAAAGTGTGATTTTGAATTCTATCCCCGGAACGGTTTTTTGCTTGAAACCATGCCACGTATGGAAAAAAGTGCAAATCTGTCTAAAAATTAAATATCATAAGGAAATATTATCCTTCTCAAATACATGGTCATATCACAGAGAACTGACAGGTTTTTTTCAGAAAATTGTTCAGAAATGGAATAGGACCGATTGTATCATTTTTTTATCAAAATAAAATTGTAGTTAAAACAAATAAATATACATTTTTGAAACTCCGGGAAACGACAACAGCTCGTAGACGTTCTCGCACAGATGCAACGCTAACATTGCGCGCTCAGGGAATAATGGACGAAATATGTACGGGATTCACCTTCTATTCGCACTGAAACCCGAGTTTTTCGATTGAAAATCATATTAAAGCAGCTGTTTTGTTGTGTTTATCACTATACGATATAGAGGTCCTAATATGCNAAAAAAAAAAAAAAAAAAAAGAAACGACGAAGAAATTGTGATTTTGAAAACTACACTCTGATTGGAGAGCTTATATCTCGCGAACCACTGGACTTAACTCGAAAATGGTTTTCATATTTTTTGTAGGAAATTTATTGAAAAATATTTTTTCATATAGACAAGTTAATCGAAAACTAGACCGTTTGGCGTCAAAACGGTAAAAACTGTGAACGTGCACATTAGGGAAAGCTTTTAGGGGCGCGTGGCTCCGAAAAATTTGGGGGAGAGTTAAAAATCGTAAACATTCTACACCTAATTACCAAGTTTCAAATTTTTACAAATTATTTCCTATAAGGGTCTGTTTTTTGTCTAATTTCAGTGTACTATACAGCTCGCACTAAAAAGCGAAAACCTATTGTGTTGACATGTTATCATGCCTCGTTTAAATTTTATGTCCTCGTCGCAAATCAACATTTATTGCTCCTAATTATCTCTCCAAAATCATAAATAGGTGGAAGAGAAATAAATAAATAAATGAGTGTATCAACAGTTCATATAATAATTTTTAAACAAATTTAAAAACGTGTCTGAGAAATAATATATTAAAATTTGTATTTTGAATATATTGTTTCCTTCTTGATCTATGCAATGCTAGTAGTACATCATATTATGAAACAAACTGTAGGTTGAGGCCTCTTCCAGCTCCCTATCTCAATTATGTTGAAGTAATTAAAAAATTTAGAGTTTTGGGGTGTTATGTTTAAAATTTACATAATTGTAAATTCCAAACTCGTTCAAATGTTGCAAGAATACGTTGTATTTTTATCTCTATTGTGGGAACTCTACAAATAATTATATTTGTTAAATAAAAATTCTAATATAAATATGAAAGCAGAATGTTTTTTTTAATGTAAAGAAACATATCTTGCAGTTTTGTCGTTTAATAATTTTTCGTCAGTAGGTGAATTCTTATCCTTCTAGTAATAATTGAAATTTAAAGAAGCACCATTTAAGATAAATAGTGATAAAAGAGTCACATTTTATTCATAATATAAACAGTGTACACATAATATTCCAGAGGGCAGTAGAATAATTAATATCAGAAAAGTTTCAAACTATTATTGTGACATTCAATATTGTTTACACATTTCAAAGTAATTTGTTTATTAGTGTAAGTAACGAGAAAAAAACAGAGAAATCAAAGAATCATAATAATCATGATCGTGATATCTTAAACCTGAAATATTTTATATTACTAGTAACTTATGGCCGTATTATAAGTTGTAATATAATTATTTACCTTTTGTATTATTAGCTTTGTCTGTCTTTATTTAGGCAATGTCTAAATTGCGAAGGTAACTTGCTCAATACCTAGGCAGAAAGGGAAATAGGACATTACCTAATGGCAATCTCCCTCTTTGTCGGTAACTTATAAAACAAATAAACTCACAGTTACAGATACCTCGTGACTTGTGCAAGAAAAATGTAAATATTGAACACAGGAAATACATTACGCGAAAGTTTCACTAAATGTTGTGATGCACTGTGATTGTGTTCAATTTGGTATATTTAATGTTATACTGAACGTTATAACCGAAGATTCGGGATTTCAATCAAAGAAATGATCGCCGCATTGCATCAAACGATAAACAATTAATCACTTTTTAAGATACTCTCGTTTGCGAAACATAAAACCATTCAGAACCTGCCAAAAGTTAACTCTTTGTAGCGTACACCAGTGGCAACAAGAACAATCCTCTGAGTGTAGACTCAAATAGATCGTCAGAAGAATGGAGGAGGGGGTGACAAGGAGGGCGTGTCCTTCAGAGGAAGCGGACTGAGCGGTCCCTTTCCAAGCCCTGAAGGGGCGTTACAGGACAACGCGGAGCAAACAAGAGCAGATGCTGATGCCCTGCCGGCAGCCCACGGACAGGTAACCCGTGTGCCCTGCAGACCGCCTGACCGTATTCTGCTGACCACGCCAGCCTCTCCTCTCAGCGGTCCCTCACTCCTCCTTCCCATCTGCTTTGTCCTTCATCCCTTACTCCCCCTGCCAAACACTCCCTTTAGTGGGTGGAAAATCTTTCGTCGTGAATTCTGGGGTAACATTTCTACAATCAACAATGGAAATAGGTAGATGAAATAATAAAGTACTCTCATATCTACAGAAAACACGACGACATATAACAATTTTATAAATAATTAAATATTTTAAAAAATTAAAATTTTTGAGAAATAGTGTCTTTTACTTCAGTTTTTAATTCAATTTTTCATTCCACTATTGAATTCTAACCTTAAAAAAAAAGAATGATTGTTCCTTGTAAATGTTTGACCTTTAGACTTACGGAAGCAAATATATTGGTAGTACTCGTTTACCTAGAATTCCATCACTGAAATGTATGAAATGGGAAAAAATTGTTTTCGTTGTGAAAATTTCCATGTCATAAAGTTAGCAGTTTTACAATTATATTTATTGTTCTAATAACAATCAAATAGTACTTGTTGGGATCTTGGGATGACTTTATTCAACGATACCTGACTGTAAAGATTTTCTGTAAAATATCGCACCACAGTTATAAAATATCTCATCGAAGTTTTCATTCAGGGAGAAAGGATAAGCATTTACAATACCCGATGATTTAAAAGAAAAATTGACCATTTAATAAATTTATCATATAGACTTTCAACCATCAACTTGATTGTTACGTATGACCATTAGTTGTTAACGTTCTTGCCAATTTCTTCCGATTTACAACAAATAATCCCGATAACTGTGGTTACTCAATGTATAATTTGTACCCTCCTTCCTCAAAAACACATATGTACGTATGAAACAGATATGGTTTGTGAGCTTCACTACATCTGGTATACAACCAAGGGGTGGGTAAGCTCGGAGGTAGAAGGCCTCTGACGAATTTTGTTAAAGATGTAATGAAACTACATTATTTGCATAAAATAATGTCAACATGTGTCAACTAAATAAATGTTCTGCCTAAAAAGCTACACATTTCGTACAACCACATAAAGGGCAATAAACTAATTTTCTCTGCAGAACCAAGCAAGGGACCATCCCATCTATTTCGATCAACACCCTAAGGCACTGGCGGATTTATCATTTCTGCGACAACGAAAAAACATTGCATACTCTCCGTACGATAAGAAGAAAATTGTAATCTACTTGGTATAATATAAACAGTATATCAATATACTTATATTTAATAGAACACACACAAAAAAAAATCATCGAATCCTTAAAAGTATTTCGAAAATATCGCTAATAAATCGTAACTATTAAAATATCTCAAAATTGGAGATTATTAATGGCATTAGTGACTATCTCCCGCACGCCGGAGCCTAGAATACCTATTTATAAAATACGCCTCTATCCGAAGGAAAAACAAGTGATAAATCCGGCCCAGGATTGATTAACAACGTGAATTAAACAACTGTTAAAAATACCAAAAAATAAATAAATAAAATAAAAATGAAACCAAGAGTTCTAAAGTTATCATCAATACTTTTTGGTAACAAGTCTCGTCATTTCCCACTAAAAAAAAAGTAAATAGTCCTGACTACAATAGAAATGGATTGCGTTTCCCTCACACGATAGACTGCAGATGTAAGGTTAGCCAGTCGCCATCCTAAAGCACCCCCAGTCCCTCCTGAAACACAAGGTCCGACTGCGGTGATATTTGCGAAACGCGACGCTTCCGCACTCTTGTTTGTCTCTCCGCTCGCGTCTTTTGTTCCAGTGCCTTCCTAGGACCGTTACAAGGTTTCTGCCGCCAGGACCTCGTCGTCACCGCCGCAGCCGCCGCCGCCGCTGGCCGTCCTAATGGCAGTGTGTTTAGCAGATCGAATTGCGTTTGTGCTAACTTTGACTCATTAGTTCAAAAGCCGAGTCTTCGTTCAAAGGTTAAAAGGACGTAGTTCATGGAAGGTCCATTACGTGGGGTTTTCTATTGACGGAGGGTCTGAAACAAATTATTTCCTCCTCTGGAGATATTTTCTGCTGATTACTTCCTTGCCCTTTTTTTTTTCGTAACATTTTAACTACGAATCATTAGTTACACATTTCATGAACCCCTTTTAATTATGTCAGTTCTATATATTTTAGTTTTCATATTTTAATTTGTAAAATAAAAATGTTATGCATATCCTGGCCATCCTGGCCCGGGTTTTTCTCCGGTTTTCCTTCGGGTAGAGCGGATTTATCATACAGGTTCTCTAGGCTTTGTCTAGGGGCGGGTCTATTGTAACAATAAATCGTGAATTTAGTGTTATTTCAATTCTTTTGATTTTTAAGCACTATACTCAGAATAATCTATAGTTCGATAATAACTTACATGTAATTTTTTGCTTAAAATTACAAACATATTGACATTCTATTAGTATTATAACTCGCAGCTAACTTTTTATCTTATCTAGGAATTTTTGCTGAATTTTTTGAATCCGCCTCTGCCTTAGGGCCCTTGATCGGAATTGATGGGATGGTCCCTTGCTTGCTTCCGGAGAGTAAATTAGTTTTTTTTCCCTCCACGTGGTCATACGCAGTTTGTACTGTTTTTTGACAATAAATTTATTTATATTTATTTATCATTTTTAGGTTTCAGTACAAGTTGTTCTTTTTTCTTTTTCTGAACTTGAATCAGAATAAACCAATAAAATGTACAGTAGATATAACATCATATCGATTACATACATATAAAAGTGAGGAAATTAATTACAATTGTTTTCTTTTTGTTTTGTTTAATCGGAAAGTTCTGAATTAATAAATTTCAAGCTCGTTAGTCTAATATGAAGAAACATGCCGGATGTTATTACAGCACGCGCACATTACAGCTGCACAGCACAAATATTGACGTAAATATCCAATTACTAAAACACACTTTCAATCTGCATATTAATAATCTTATAAGAAAGTTGTGTCATAAAATTATGCTGTGTTAATTACAAGGATTCTCTCTTAAACGATATTTCAACTATTTCTTTTCTTTTCAACTTGTCATGAAACTTATTAACAGAGCTGTTATTATTTAGGTGAAAGATATTTTAAGAACTTTCATCTCTTCATTTATTTTTCCCCGTGTTCCCCAAGTTGAAACGTAATCAGTTTCATTCTGGGGAAAACAATTAAAACTTTAATTATATACATCACAGTTACACGTTGAGAATAATTTTTATTTTATGGGCAATATTTAAGTCGAATTTCAAGCTAGTATTTTCATTTTTATTTCCCCTATTTTGAAAATGAATGACGAAAGACTGTAGGTAAACTCAGAGACGAGAAAATTTTATTTTCATAGTAATTTTCTAAAGAATTCTTTTATAAACTACACCCGTAGTTTCTTTTTGTGACGCTAGATTAAGGTGAGATCACTTAGTCTAGATCATGACACAAAAACATGTAATTTGTATTGTGTATACTCTGTGTACTAATCGAAGATACATTGTCTTTGTCGAGATCAAAGAAATGGAATAAGAGTACACCAAAAATTTATTTCGGGGGATGCTTAACTTTTCGCCAAAATTCTATTAATGTTAACCCTTACATTTTTTGTCTTCAAATATTTTAAATGTTCAATAAATTAATTGGCATTATTCATGAAAAAATGTATTTTAAATTTAAAATATTTAAATTAAAATATAACGCATGATATAAAAAGTTTCGGTGTAGGGTTTTCCCGGAGTTCCCGCCTCACTTAATAAATACCTGGAAACCAACATTCGCGAATGGAAACATTGATACTTTCGAGAGTTGAATGGTTATCTTATGTTTTTATGAGTGTCAGAATTGAATCGTTTAAGTTTGTGTATTTGGACATGTGTATTTGGATAATGAATAATTATTACAATTTTGATGCGTTGGCTAATAGAATCTGTTGTAAAGAAAATAAAGAGGTATTGGATAGATGAGAGAAATATGTCAGAAATATGACAGAAATATCCCCAGCTTACAACAGATTCCATTAGCGAACGCATCAAAAATATAATAATTATTCATTATCCAAATACGCATGTTATGAACTTAAAAGATTCAATTCTATAGAAGAATTTTGAGTTAAAATAACAATTTGGGCCTTTTTCGCAATAAGCAAATCCATGATTCAATTTTCACTTTCTGAAAACGTACGGTTTTCATAAACAGCATTGATTCCATCGCATATATAACATATCCTGATGAAATCTTTGTTAAAATATTTCCGCCATCAAGAGTCGGTGCTTCGGTGACTTTGGATCTTGCATTTCACTGGAAGTGGTCCACGAATTAGAGATTTAACAAGTTCACGGTCTATACTCGACTATCTGTTCACTCGTACTTTTTCCTATTCGTTTATATTTTTGTTGTAAGGTAAGGAAAAGAAATATAAATTTATTCAGGATTCGAATTAACGAGGGCAGGGGAAGTCAGCAAAATTTTCCTCCACCTTTATCCTACCACATCTACATTTTATGTTTCTTCCCAAGCACGGAAAAATAGTTCCACCTCTTTTGTTTATCAATTACAATTGTCAAAATTAAGCATTAATTTAAACTAATGTATCAACCATGTTTCATGAGGTATATGAATGTACTTTATAAGATAATTAAATACTTTAGAAGAAAAAAAATAGACAAGTTTTGAAGGTCAATATTCTAGTATGCAGTGTGTCATAATGAAATAGAAAATTACACAAAATATGAACATATACCGCCCTTGCCACTTTCTTGCCAATTGTATAAAGAACTGTACTGAAATATGAAAAATGTTTCCCCATTCCCCTCTACAATTTCTCTAATTAGAACACCGATTTTCACTCACATCGATGATTTCGACGAACAATGATCTTCTCTCTAATGATGTCACAGTTCCATTCAGTGTCAAAAACCTCCAGAAACTACGTTTATTTCGAGTGACGTCACTCCGAAGAAGTCGTGCCTGTGTTGAGTTCAGTGCATCAGGCAGCCACTCGAGTCCATGGCAGCAGTCCATGGCATCGCTTTCGTTATGGCCTTCCGCCCAGAGGCGTCTCGCCTTCCTCTGTCCATCGCGATGGGCGCCGCCCAGCGCCCACGTCTGACGTCATCATCACTAGTCCCGTCGCCATCAGAGCGTCAGCCTCCGAACTGGTCTTCCACTCCGCGAAAAACGCTATTCTCTCAAAACGGGGAGGAGTAGACGCGTCTGACAACCCAACGTCTTCAGCATGTCCCTCAAACAGGCTTCCTCACAGCTCCCCACCCACCGACGAATATATTTTTAATAAACAAGTGTCAACACGAGAAATTAGTTCGTCGGGCTTCCGTGCGTACACACATCCATATGCATGCCCGCGAACAGCCCGAAGCAAACAGATATTAAATTCTCCTCTCGAACGACGGACGGACGGACGGGGTTATGAAAGCGCCCCAAGACACGAGCAGCAAAAACATTCGTCGCTGCTGCCGCTACAGAGTTCCGGGCAGATTCTTATGCAACGTCTCTATCCCCCCGAATGAAGGACGCGTTCACGAGAAACTTGATTTTTGTAGCGAAAGAAGCTACAGCTTCTGTGCCGGTTCTTTCTTTTATATTTTTGAGATACGGCTTCAAAGTAATACTTGCAGAATAAACACAGCGCTGAGTGACGGTCGGTTTATTTCCATTTGGTTGCGATCAACGCTTTACGTCTTGGGCGAGGTTGATGCAGATGACGGAGAACACGCACGAAAAATCCGAGGAAACGGTGACATTCGCTGTTAAATTTGGCGAATGGTTTGTACGTAAAATTTCAATCGTTTGAGAGATAGGCTATCAGAACCTAAATTATCAATAAATAAGTGTTTATTGATTTTATTAATTCACCACGTTATATCTCAGTTTAAAAACTCTATTTTGAAACTTGGACATTTTGTATGACATTCAAATTGTTTTCGTCATAAAGGTGTTTTTTTACTCATTATTAAAAATTAAAAAATACAATTTCTTCGAGTATGAGGAAAAATACGTTTATGTAATTAAAAAATGTCTTAGACTAGTGACGTATGAATGAGATTTGAACATAAATAACTATTTTACAGGAATGTAATACCTTGATTTATGAACAACATTAGCATAAAGTCTGGAATCACATTAGTTAGTGTAATCATGATGGAAGACTTTTTAATTGTAATTAATATGACTAACTAATACCACTGAGCGCTTATAAATCTTCAGCTAACACTCTGAACCCCTCAAACGGTCAATGCATTCCTCTTCTTTCTGTGCTGGTGTCCCAGAGAAACCACGCAGCATTCTCAAACAGTACTTTGTTGAAAGTGAATTAACGCCCTCCCATTAACATCTCCCGGGTTCATTCGTTCAACCACTGCAGCACCTGTTCGTAGTCGGAGGCAATCACGCCACCGCGCATCAACGTATTTGCAGTGGCGAGTCTCTTTCTCCAACTTCAACCAATTACCGCGGAGATAGATTTAGGGGCAGAGAATTTGCAAGAGGACGAAAGGTGGGTTGAGGGGCGAACGTGGAAGGAAAGCAATTAACATCGGATCCTGTTATGGGCAAATTCGTAAATCCGTTCCCACCGCCTCTATTGGAAATCAATTTGTCCTCGCGTAGCAGACGCCCACACAATCAATTAACACCTGTAGCCGAATCCGAACGGCACGGTGGAGGAGTGCTATGCATGAAGCTAAAATAAAACGACCGCAGCTTTCCGCACTGGCGTTGTGTGCCTCGTGCATAGGCATTCGAGGTAAAGCGTCACGGTGGTCGATCTACTGCGCCTTCACTCACACCCTGCTACCTCTCTCATACGTCAGTCACCTCATTTGCCTCCGGTATCTCCACAACGATCCTTCGTTTCCACCTCTATAGTATGATCAAGTGTTGTCACCCCTGTACTCTTGCGAGAGTACTCTCGCCTGCTTTGCTGGGATCATTAGTATAAAATAAAAATACAATACAATAATATAGACATTTTGATCTAACTTAATACATATACTTACATAATATATACAAATGCAAAATAACACACACGCATAATATACTTTTGCTTTGGACTGTTGATGCTAGCTAAGCTGGTGAAAGAATTTTACGCAAGAGTATACCCTGCTATTGAGAACGAACACATCGTCGTCATGGTATTATTGGTATCTGTGTTGTGTAAACCGTCGTTACCAGTACCATCTTCAACACTGTCATCCACAACATTCACTTACATTTATTTCCACCGTTCTCCCATTTACTTCCAGATTTGTCGCCTGCATCACCATTATCACCACCTTGGTCACCACTTCCGTTTCCAATCAGCATTCGTTAGCTAGACATCTTCCCATCTTTTTTCGTTTAATAATATTAATAGAATATTAATTTGTATTATTTAGGAGTTATTGAGTTAAGATCAAAAGATATTATTACTCTGTTTATAAAGCCGACGTTTCGATTTAAAATAAAAAAAATTTTCTTCGTCAGGGTTGTAAATTCTATACCTATACTACCAACACCGAATAGTACGTGTGGTGCGGTGTTGGCAGTCCGATGAGTGAGTAATATAGAATATTCAACCCCGATGAAGAAAAAAATAAATATTTTGGCATTGACTCAATAACTTCTAAATAATATGAATAACTTATTTACTAATATTAATTTATCATCTCTACTACAGTCAACATCACAGTCACTTCAGTATCACCATCTCTCCAATACAACAATACCAACACCAACGAAAAAAAAATTGCACTCTGCAATCACCACTTGTAAACCCCGCTCTGTATATCACCACAGAAACATAATTTTTAATGTTACCACCGCAACACCAGCATTGCGGGAGCGCAACCTCGCCCATTGCGTACCTCGCCACCCAGAAACACGTCCCTTCCCCCTGCTCGTGTTTTGTACATGGTAGCAACCCCAGCGGATAATCTAACCCGAAAGGGTGCTGCCGTTCGCTTTTCGCTCCAACCTGCGTTGCGCGAAGGCCGAGCTATTCGCGCGAAACATGCTGTGAAATGGTAGAAATCAACCTCTCGTCTAATTAGTGACGCGCAGAAAACGTGTTGAAACAGCCGTGAAGCGTTCTGCTCACATTGTTGGAATCTAAAACGACGTGTTAGCCCACGAATGAATTTTAAAAGCCGTGTTCCTGTACCAAGGGTAATGTGACTGATGGCCATTCTTCATCGTCTATCGACTGGAAAAATAAAGCAAAATTGGTACAAAGGGAAAATATTTCGGAAATAAAATTGACATTGAGTCGAATCCTCCAGTCGACAAATGCATTTGTGTCCATGGAGCATTATGGGGTTATGAATTTTATAGTGAAGAACGAGCAATATTTACAGAGAAATTGAGGAGACAAGATGTATTTGGAACAAGGGAATATTTTAAATTAATAGTGACGGAAAAGAAGTTGAAAATTTTCAAAACCTATGTGAATGAAATATAGACTATAATTGAAAATTAAGAGGAATTCATTATATAACATTTTGATCAGTCGTGTAATGTCTTGTGGTGGGACATGAATGTAAAACCCAAACGTAAATGAATAAATAAACAAATAAATTCTTGCGTGATTCTCGTTAGTGTCTTTTCGTTTTTCAATTCCCTGTCCTACAGTATTATTAATGATATATTTTTTAATATGATATAAAATATTATAGAATTTTCATTCTTCAGTTAAAGTTCTAAAACAAGATGGGAGAATACTTACCGAAATGAATCTCCTGTTACTAGGTCAAATGAGTGTTAAAATTCACGGTAATTAAATGAAAAAAATATTTTTATGTACCTTCAACAAGAAGAAAACCTTCAATATGAAAATATAGAATATATTCCATAGAATACTGTAAATAGGGATATACACCCAAATCACAATATTCTGTTTACTCAGATTGTTGTCTGTACAAAATGTAAGTGACTTGGAGCATCGCGACGTTGTCACTCTTGTCCGTTCGGCACCTGACATCCGTTCGAACCAAATCCGACAGCTACAGAATTAAAGTTCAGTCTTTGATCCTTTACTGAGTGTTCTCAACACCCTTTACTCCTTCAATGGGCCTTTTACATTCAATTCACAACTTTGTCACTGGCTCAAAGCCTTTCGAGTATCGAAACGGGACCTTGACGTGGAAACTGACTTGTAGAGACATAACGGTCATCCCGTTCTTGACTTATTCGGGTGGAGTGGTGCGAGAAAAAGGAAAACTGACAATTCAAAAGACCGCGGAAACACTGAAACTAGCGAATCCATTGTTCTTCTGTACGAAATCTCCTTTACGGTTCTTTTTTCATTTATAACTTTCGCTTGTTCTTCCCTATTCTTGTATTGTTATTCTCAATTTATTTCACCGGTACGTGTCATCGAAGTACCCCAAACAAATCGTTTCAGGCTAGTAATATGCATATGAACATCCTGTTATTAAGTGTGAATTATTGTTAAAAGTTAAAATATAATTATACATTTTCGATTGTTTGATTTGTATTTTTATGTCTTTCTAAACATTTTATTCTTGTTACTTTAGGTGCAATTTTTAAGTAAATATATATTCTACTGCTGTTAATTTTAAGGTACTTTTGTAGATTGTATTTTGTTTCTCTAGCGCATTAAAACCGTAACCACAATTTCACTACAATATTTCCTTTCGTTGATTTCTTCAAAATACAAAATAAAGTAGTGTTCATTTAGTCATCTTCAAACGCAAAAGTTTCATTTCTCCGCGTAGCAGTTCATTTGTATTCACATGATTATCTGCGTTCATTTTAAAAGTGAGAAGCGATACATGATTTTATGAGTTTTGATGAATTCTTACACAGACATGGCACATCATTGATTTTCAAAATTCATTTCGGTTAAAAATAAATTAATTATATTGACACTCCTGATTATCGTATTAACTATATTCGAACATAATTTGTTTAGTGATTTATAAAACACAATACCTCCAGGGTTCTTGACCACACATGTATATATTGAAATAATATTGAGAGCTTGGTCAAATAAAAACGTTTACTAACTCTGCCAATGTTCCGATTACTTTATTTAACTATCATAATGAGAAAACAATTCACAATAAATTATATTAACATAACTCAGTAACATAATATATTGATTGTGTTAATGTTATTTATCGTACATTTCTTTCTCGTTATTCTGGTAATCTGTGGATGGTAGTAGATACTATTATGTCTTTTACAGCTCTGATGATGTTTAAGCAAAATAACCGAAACATTGGCAAACACGTATTTTATGAACAAGCCCTCAATAATATTACAATATTCTCGTAAAAAGAAACAACAATTATAAACATCAAGTAGCTCGTATGAGTTATCGTCTTGGTCACCATAACCGCACATTTTCTATGACGTCCCCCTCACTGCGTGTGGACGCGGAAAGATGTCTTTCCAGACGAAAGACTTCACCTTTTGAAGATCCCGCCCGTGAAGAAGCGTTTCATCGGCTCGAGATTAAGTCAAGAAGGCAAAAGCGCTGCCGGTTCGAGGTTAAACACTTGGTACAAAAGCAGACGATCGCGGCTACGAGAGAAAGCTTCCGTTTTGCGCAAGGCGCAGAAAGGGAAAAGGGAGAGAAGTGGGGGATGCTTTTGTGTTTCAAATTAGGCAGCACTGGCCGCCTGGCTGCAGTAGCGTCGCCATACAGCGGCTACTGGTGGCGACTGGTTTTCGCATGGACGCTCGCAAACACTCGAGTCAAGAGAGCGGTTTCCACCTTTCGCCTTTTGTGCTCTTCCAGGGATGCTCGTGGATGCGCAGAGGCGTCGGACCAGTGAATGAGAATCATGCATCGTACTACTCGATGGTATTTCAAAGAACGATTTGTGTTTTACGATCTTCTCAGGATTGAATATCCTCTGCCATTAAACAAGCAATAATTTGTTTGTTTTTTTAAATATGGATTTAATAATTTCATGTAACTCTGACATAGTGTTGTTCCCTAGTACATAGTTTTAAATATTCAAAAACTAATGAACCCACGTGAAGATATCATGGTCTTACAATTTGAGGGTACTCATTTATGACTCCTGTATTGTGAAAGTAGTGAATGAAATTGTCAATGGTTATCCAGTATTTCGTTTTTGAGGTGAATATTAATTAACGTGGTCTTATCGATGTTTGCCGAAGCATGCGTAGTGTCCCGTATGAAGCTACTTATGAACTATATAAATTCTATGGATCTTCATCGAATTATTGAGTGAAGAGAATAGTACCCGGAATGTAGTTTAATATTAATCCTGGCCCGGATTTTTCTCCGTTCTTCCTTCGGGTAGAGGCGGATTTCTTATACAGGTTCTCTTGACTTTGTCTAGGGGCGTGTTTATTGTAACAATACATCGTGAATTTAGTGTTATTTCAATTCTTATGAGTTTTAAACACTATCGATAGTTTCATAATAATTTGTACATGTAAATTTTTTGCGTTAAATTACTAACATATTGACATTCTATTAGTATTATAACTCGCAGCTAACTTTTTATCTTATCTAGGAATTTTTGCTGAAATTTTTGAATCCGCCTCTGCCTTAGGGCCCTTGATCGGAATTGATGGGATGGTCCCTTGCTTGCTTCCGGAGAGTAAATTAGTTTATAGTCCTCCACGTTGTCATACGCAGTTTGTACTATTTTTTTGACAATAAATTAATTATTATTAGATTTCATATCGTACAAGCTAAATTCGTGTGGTTTAGTCGCACGGAAAACTGTACGATAATGTGGACGTTTAATTTGATCACGTCGTCTGTCACCACTCTGTAACTGCCGGGCACTTGCCAAGTGGGTAAGTAACCAATTTTTCACTAACTTATCGATAGACCTTGCTGTGGGTCAAGTTGTTGGTAAAGTCGACTAACGGTGCACATCCCGCACCATAGCTCGCCACCTTCCACCCCTCTCAATCTGTACCATGTAGATAAGCTAATAATAGCAAGCTACAACCCTGTCCCTTCTCTTCTAGTCGTCATAGATCTTACGCCTTTTACCACACTTATACTACTAACACAACTTACTTAAGTAGACGAAAGGGAAACAGAATTGGTTCAGAAGTTCTTACAATTTTGAAAGTCAAGCGACCATATTTGTACCAAAACATTTTTCACTGAATTGGCTGCTTGTTGGTTTTATTCAATAATAATTAATTGCGAAGCACTCCTGAGTGCTAAAGATACTGTCGTGAAAAATATATTGCGCAAAAGATAACACTAGCAAATTTGTCAAAAAAAGTAACATTTGTGATAATTTTCCATCACTGACATTCGAGCACAAGTCTGCCATCTAGTTGGTGTATACAGTAAACACATATTGAAATTTCACGGACTAGATATTTTGTAATAAACTCATGATTTTTTATGATGTGCTTAGAATGATTACTTATATTGACGTCCTGTAAGCAGTACACAAAATAAAAGGCACCTTTCCACAATAAATACTCGTTTTAATTCAAAACCTTTCTGATCTTTAAAATATTCACTGATCAGTTTCAGGATACCTAGCAGTGCGTTTTACTTTTAATCTATAGAATGTTTAATAAAGAATATGTCATCAGCCAAGGGTTTTGAAATATATTTAAAAACTCATACTTAGTTCTCTTATTTTGAAAATTTTAAATACTGACCCACTCAATTCTAACAACTCTTCTCTAAGTATAGAACATAGATTTCTCCAGGAAGATGCCTTGGAAATTACGCCCGTTAAAATAAGATTAATGACTTTTTGTATAAATTAAAACTATTTTCTGTAATTAAATGGATATGAAGACGTGCAATTGATTGGTTCTCCATGGAACATGTTTAATGTATGAAACTTTTCTCCGCAGATATAAATTTGATTATCTAATTACCCCACGTTAATACCACTTACAGATTGATAAATGGGTGCACAGAGATGAACTTAGGAAAATAGAATTAGAATTGTTTAGAGATGACGAAATTTATTCCTATAACATTATAGAATTAAGTTGTTAAATTTTGCATATTATATAGTAATTATATAGTTTAATTCAGTTCGTTTTGTTGTGTAGAATACCACAGGTTATATCCATAAGATACATTTACAACAGCAATTAGTTAATGTACAAACTGTATCTGCTTCACTCCAAGCAGAGTACAGATACAAAATTTAAATGACTTTGTGACTTGGTTTATTGCACCATAATAACTAGATCACTTGACTTAGTTTGAAAAAGAAACTTTTCGGAGAGTAACTGTTGTTGAACTTAAGTTGGCTAATGTTCACAGAAGTCTCGGAAAAACATAATGATACGTTATATATAACGTCCTCGGTTTCCTATTTAAATTCATTGTTTTACAATATTTTTCATGGAAACTATCTTTCTACTTCCCACGTATAAACTGTATCAAAAATATACCCATCGTACACTGAAGCGTGTTTAAAGTAATGAGGACGTTACTTTAACTAGAGACTCACCCTGGTCTCTGGGTTTGCACGGGAGTATTTGATGTTATGGCACTGTTTGTCTTTCCATTTTAAATTGTGGAGACAAAAATGACGAAAATATTTTTTAGAAACTTTAATATACTTTTTTATAGGTAATATCGCCACGGTGGCACGAGTTCAGAAACACACGTGCAAAATCTAAACTCTTCCTCCAAACAATACGGTTTTCAAACGGTTATCTCGGTTACGTACGCAAAACGAAAAATGCATTAACTTCGTATTTTTATATCATTTGGGTTCGTATTTTCTTTCAGCCTATGGGCTACTTTCTTTAAATAGTATTGCAATACAAGGTACTGTCATGGTTCTTTGATAGTCTTTGCTCTATATGCGCTGCTTGGCCGCCATTGTGGTGTTGTCCGTCCCTGCCATCGGGGAGGCGTGCACTTCATCTAGCGATCCTTCTTTTTATCTCCACTCCATTATCTTTGTCGTATATTCCTAAAATAATTGATACTTTATTTCTGTTTGTATTAAAGTGTTTAAATTATGTATATTTAATATATCCTATTGCATCTACGATTTTATGAATTCTGCACGTTCCGAAGCGTATCGTGGGCAATCCCATAACATATGGTCTGTTGTCACCCATCCTTCTCCTCATTCGTATTTATCATGCTCTATCATTTTTATAAACTTTAAAAGGCATCTTATATTACCTTGTCATACATTGGAGTAACTGTCCTGTTGGTTGTATTTTTTACCTCTTCATTTGAAATATTTTAACACGCCTGTTTTTTTAAATATTGTACTCAAATAACGTTCGCAGATCGGAAAACGCAGTCGCTGAACATTCAGCAGAACTATTTGAGATGACCAATAAAATCAGCACATGATTTTTTCGTATTTTCAAGTACTTATCTAGCGACTTCCTCGACGATTGTTTTTATTTCTTGTTCGAACATATAGGTATTTACCCTTATTGGTCAGCTATACAATATATTTAAATATATCAACTATACGAATTAACATGTAAATCTCCCTCTTGAAATACTTTATCCAATTCTGAAAACCAGAATAAAATCAGTAAAAAAAATTACTGAGAAAATTGTTTACAAACACGTCATTCAACAGCACGCAGTCATCATTAAAGAAACTGTGTCAAACCATTTTAATCTCATTAGAAGAAATAATACATTTATTGTCAAAAAGTAGTACAAACTGTGTATGACCACGTGGAGGACAATAAACTAACTTACTCTCCGGAAGCAAGCAAGGGACCATCCCATCAATTCCGATCAAGGGCCCTAAGGCAGAGGTGGATTCAAAAATTTCAGCAAAAGTTCCTAGATAAGATGAAAAGTATATATATCAATACTATATATCCACTTAATTACATACCAACTCATTATTCCTGAAGAAATGAATTCCTGGAGCAGGTAAAGTAGTCAGAGTGAAAAATCGAACTATATATGCAAGCTCCTTTCACTTGTTTGAAGGTAGTTTACGATCTTGTGTTGAAGCGTCCTCCAAACATTCCGTTGGACAGCGACACGTAATTGGTCGCCAGCACAGGTTGTTAGATTAAATTGTTAACTTGCGAAGGGATGTTTTATTATTTTATTGCGTCACGTTCGTTGAAAACCTGACTTTGGACTCCCCACATTGGTGGCAGGTTCTCCCGCATTTATTGCCTCTTAATATTATCTCGTTTTGTTTGATTTAGTGTTCGTCTTCAACTTGCCCTTTTGTTTGCTTTATATTTTGGCATTGGGCAGTAAAAAAGAAGGAAAATACTGTTTACTCCTTTGAAGAAGTGTATATTGATTCATCTAATCGTAAACAAATATTACCTTATACTAAATAAATATTGTATTCAATACAATTAAGTATAAAATATGTATTTGATATGTTAATAAAAAAAATTGTAACCAACACGTCTTTGTAAACGGACATCGTTAGAACTTTTTCTCTTTCGATGACTAATCAAGTACTTGCTCCTAGAAGTCATGTTTGCAAAGTAATTTAACGGAATGTATTGAATGTGATTTTTTTCCCGTCCGTTCTTCATTAAATGTTTCAGTACGGTTTCCCTAAAAATAATGTACCAGTTGGACCCAACTCTCGACATTCGAGAACTATAATTAATCTACAAATATTCTTTAATCTTCATAGTTTTTCACAATTAATAAAACAATATTAAAAAATATAACACTTTTATGATCATAGAGGGAGAAATCAATTTTCTAGAAACCCAACATTTATTAGCTCTTGATGAAACAATAAGTAATTAATTGCCAAAATCCCGATACATGCATGAAATGCATCATAATAGAATGTTTAGATTCACAATAAACATCTTGATCTATATTGTTTTAATGATATTACATTTTATATAATTTTCATTTAATTTAATTTTCCTTTTATTTTATTTAATAGGCGCGCTTTGTACCCAGGCACATCTACTTACCCCAACGAATTCGTAAGAGGGTTCAAAGTCTCCATACACTTTTTAAGAAAATAAATAAGATAAAGTAAATAGAAAGTATTACTAAAATCCTTTCAATAATGGTAATTATTTGTAATTTTTCTGGGGCAGTATGCAATAATAATATATTTCATAGTTCTCATTTAGCAAAACATTTATTTATTCTATCATTTATAATTATTTATTGTGCTAGCGCATGCGTGTATTGTACTATTCGGTAATAAATTTACTGCCAATATTAAGTTTTGCTACACTAGCTGAAGAATTCGAGTCGAATAATGAAAGAAAAATGTCTCCATATGCCCAATAATTATTTCCGCTCATATTTAAAAAAATTCAAGTGTTTTGGCACCTCCATTTTTTAAATAATAATAATAATAAATTTATTGTCAAAAAACAGTACAGACTGCGTATGACCACGTGGAGGACAATAAACTAATTTACTCTCCGGAAGCAAGCAAGGGACCATCCCATCAATTCCGATCAAGGGCCTTAAGGCAGAAGCGGATTCAAAAATTTCAGCAAAAGTTCCGAGATAAATAGTTCCTAGATAATACAAAGTAAAGTTAAATAAATTGTTTTCTACTTCTTTGATTTGTAAAAGTCGTAGGAATCCAGCTTTATATTCGCTAGCGAGATCTTATTCCTAATATTTGAATAATTTGAAATTCAATCAACAAACTCAGTTAACACTCTATGAAACAAATCTGACTTCTCTAGTGTCGACGTATCTCGTTTCCTTCACCCCACCACAATATATCCCCAGACGACCTTCACCGCTTGCCAAACGTGTTCCAGAAATATCCCTCTGCGTCTGAAATTGGAAAATAAGTTTAGGAATGTTATCTCATCATTTCATTCCGGATTATAGCGAACCACTCCGCGGGAGACCGTGCGTCTCACGAGGAGCAGCGGGGAGTTCGAAGAGGGGGCCAAGGTAAGGAAAAGGGGAGCGGTTGTTATTTTTTCGTACCCCCAGCTGGGGACTTAAGAGACCCTTGGCAGCTGGGCAGGAAAACATCAAACCTGAGGCGTCTGGTGACGTTCGTCTGACAGCTCCATCTCAGAGTCAAAACGTGGCGATTCAAGGGGAGGGAATTGGACTGGGTGTGTAAGGCGCGTTACAGAAAACACTGTTGGGTGTATTGCTGGTGGTTAGGGAGCAGGAAACCGCGACTGCCCTTTCTACGTGATTGTACCTCTGGAGTGGTGGACTCAATCTCGCGAAAGTGCCTGGTGTGGTGGCGAAGACACGGCCATGACACAGACGGTGGTGGCGGCGGAGGTGGTGAAGAACACGCGAAAGACGCCGGTGGGAAGAAGGGCGATGTGAAAGCTATGTCGATTCTCGAGGTGTAGCGGTCTCCCGCCGATGTCCACAATGGTACGCGACAAAGAGGCTATTGCTTGTGGCGTGATCGGAGACAACGATACGGCTGTTAGGGGGACAAGAAAGGTTGTACAAAACACCTACTTCCCGGGAGAAGGCAAACGGGGTGACTCGTGATGTTTGACGATGATCGAAGGGACAGGAGAAGAGAACATCAAGATAAAGGGGGTAGGGCACTTCTTTTCAAAAGTATATCTTTAAAAGGAACACCTTGTATTCCAATTCCTCATACATTTGTATTGGAAGATTTGTTCTAGAACTTGTTTGCATTTAATAAATATGGAATTAGTTGTGCACTGGGTTAGAAATATTGTTCACCCTTTAGAACGATTGCTGGTTCTGGTATTACATATAGTTTTCAGGCAGTATGAATACGATCAGTGCTAATAAAAAAATAAGAATGTATTTACTAGTAATGGTCACCTTTGTTTTGAAAGTAATCTTAGTACGTTTTGTAAAGTCACAGAAAAAATTACCTCATGATTATTGCAACTAGAATTATCCCGAAATCTTTCAATACCTTAAACTATACTTCATTACACGAGTGACTACTACCGACTAGGTGACCACTTCTAACCTACTGACCGTAATTGAAGTATTCATCCTTCCTTAATTTCATAAGCGTTTATTTCAGTAACTAATATTGTTACAGAATGTGTATGAATCACAAACTCAAGGATATTTGTAAAATTCCATAACAAGTTTGTTCTGAAAAAAATGGATATGAATAGAAAACTGATCGCAAGCAAAATTTTTGCAAAAAATCATTCACTACAGCGTACATTCATCCAAGTAAGGTTCACGCGAAACATGGATGACAGCGAGAAAAGTCGAAGCTGCATTCTTAGAATTCGAAGTGCGACGTCTAATCCATTAGACCTCGCGATCGTAAAACCAAATCGATCTTCTTTCATCTTGAATCAGCCGTTACAAAAGAGTGCGAGTCTCGATCTTGGTCGTAAAAGTGAGGGAATAATACAAATGGCTGCTTTTTTAAATTTTGTTCTCAATGTTTGATGCAAGTTCAAACCAAAAGCATTAATTTTATTGAATATTATGTAATAATAAATTGTTTCCTATTAATCATCAAGAACTACTCAGATACTACTAAGATTTCTGGGAAATATATAAATACAACCTCAGAGCCTACTGTACGTATTAAGTCTTTAAAAGATTTGTGTCTATAAATGTCGTGTTACACTGCGTTACGACAGGGTAGGGAAGAGTTAGACTTGTTGTTATGTAACGGGACAGCTTAAAGGGTATTTTTATAAAGCGAACATTAACCTTAAAAATTGTTACGATAGTCTTAGTCCAAACCGTTCTTTGAGTGCAACCAGGACTTGACGAGTATGTAGGTATGTCAAAATATGTCCCTACATTTTCTGAAGTGCAACAAATCTTTTCTTAACGAGGGGGGGGGGTGTAGGGCTAACGTTGCATCATTATTACTGGTATCGTTCAGGTGTGATATGAAGGGAAAGGGATGTGTTACAAACATTCATTTTTACTGGTTTCCATGTTTTTGTTGACCCTGTTTATCATATAACGGTTGTTGAGTATTTGGGTCAAACAAATTAAACATATTAACAAACTGCCAACGTATCGGACATTCTTTTGTTTCTTTGAGTTATACTTGAAAATGTAAAGGTGTTATTGTGTTATGTTTATGTAAATATTTTTATTAATTGTAATATGTAGGAGGTTAATGGTTTGTAGTAGTTATCAACTCTTGGTTGGCTGTAGTGTCAACCTGTTGTGTCTAGCCCTAAGAAGGACATAAACGTCCGAAACGTTGGCAGTATGAATATTGATAAATTTTTTGTCCCAAATGCTCAGCAACCTTTATCTCATATTAAATTTAACTTAAAATAAATTATTTATGACCCGTCTCCGCTGCATTTTATTATCAATAGAAATTATACACTGCATCGTAATAGAGAACTACGATTTCCAACATGTACATTAGCGAGTTACGAAGGAAAGATTTTAGTTACATGTACAAATAAAGTTTTACTGTATTTTCTAAGGAGGAGAAAATGTACATTAGTATTCAAATTTATTTTACACAACGAATTTTATTACGTCCATAATGCTGTGTTTAAGATTCTAAAAAAAAGGAGTATATCAAGTTTATATCAATAAATATGACACTCAAGTAGGATGAGCCCTCAACATTTGGGGCACATCAAGACGTCGAAGGTCCACTCCCTAACCCTAGTCCACCCATGCTTACGGGCGGCACTCCTTCGACGGCCACGCCCGCCACACACGCCCCATCGCGACGTCCACACAATAGGAGGTGTCACGCCCGAGTGCTCGTGATGTACAGTGGTCGGCCTAAGCTTCTTTTCTGGTTGGATGCAACCTAAACCTGTCGACTGGAGAAGTTTATCCGCGACGACGCTGAAATACCGCCGACGATAAATTCGTTCCGGGGAAGCCCCCACGACCCCCTCACCGCTCACGATCTACACATCACCACCAGAGGCGCCACAGTAGTTTTCGCCCTCGACGTGATCTCCGCCTCCATCGGTATCACTAGCGACGCGGGCGCTGTCACCGGACGCGGTCGAAATTACACGGCGGCGCGGCTTCTGCGAATGGCGATAACACATGTGACGCTGGAGGAGAGATGGAGGGATGATTACTTGTTGCTTCTGAGGATCTGTCCCTGAACTGCGAGGTCGGGTTAGACACGGGGGTTATTCTCGTGGGTGATAACGCTCCAGTATCGAGAAGTATTAAAATAAAGCAGCAAGCACCTCTTATGTGGTACAGTTTAATAGTGAAAAGTCCATCTTCGTCTGCATAGTAACACAATTAAATAGATAAATATTCACCTATTACAGCAGAAATTTATTATCACTTCAATCAAAGTGCACTTCGAGGAAATACATTCCGGTTCCACTAATAAAATGCATAAGAAAATTTAGAACATTTTAAAACTTATTAAAATCACGAAGTGTCGGTACACATTGATACCATTAATGACACCTTGACGTATTTCCACTAAGTGCACTTTGATTGGAGTGATAATAAATTGTCTGCTTTAATACGTCGATATTGATCTATTTTGCTGTTTTAGAAAGATTAACACACTCTCTCATCGTGTGACCCTTGACTCAAAAAGGTGTGCACAAGTACAATATTTGTTTTAGTCCGGATAAATCGCCTCCCTCCAATTACCGGAGCTGAATATCGGAAGCGTGCTTATTCCATAACCCCCTGGTCTGTGGTTGTAAACTACTCACTTTAAAGTATTTTCGTCTCGGACCATTCCAATAAACATATTCAATAGCATCGCAATTAACAACTAAATACCCAAATTAAGCCACAAAATTCACATTCAAGTCGCGAAAAATTGGTTATATTATTTAAATTTATATGGTGTTTCATCGAAAATTAGTAGGCATACTTATAATAACCGACAATGCAGCTAAGGTAGGGCAGGGAGGAACTTGCCACACAACCCCCTAAACACATAAAAACAAAATGAATATTCAAAATTCTACTACAATTAACGTCCGTTATACAATCAAATTAAATAAATAATCAAAGACTTACGACCTTTAACAGACGAACAGTATAATTTTTTGATTCAAAGCGCACAGGATATGTATTTTACGTGCGTTAAAGGTCGTAAGTCTTTGACGTTCTTTCATCTACGTAATGATTTTCCAGTTGTTTTCCAAGACCCATGAGAACGCATTTAATAAACGAAGAAATTAAATAGTAACCTTCGGTTGTAACGCTGAGATCTAATTTGCCAAATTTTCCTACATATCGTTTTACTGTCGCTTGTAAGTCAATGAATCTTCATTTCACCACGAAGTACTAACTCGACTCACCCTTCAACTGAAAACGACAAGAAGATAAAAACATCCGCCTCCGGACATTTTCCATTTCATATTTAAAACGAAACAAAAGTCAAAAGTCTTAGTAAATATACAAATTAGTCCTTCATAAGAGCATGCCATTAAATATGAAGTATTTATATCATTATAGCGATATCAACGTTAGCATCTTAAATGCTTCGCGTAGTAGTACAGGAGGGATGGGGAGAAGGTACCAGTTTCGTGTCGTGGTACTCGACAGTACTTCCTCCCATTATTACGTCGTTTTGGCAGATAATGGAGCTACTGGTAACATGAGCCGTGTGTGGTCTCCGGGTCTTATTTATGGAGAACCCCGAGCACGGAGGACCAGCCGCCTCTATACCCACGTCAAAATCGTTATGTTTCGTAATTATCTCACAGTGATCTCCCCCCCCCCACCCCGTTCCCCTACTCACCCCTTGTTCTCTGTGAAAGTTCGTCAAAGATGACTACCCCCTCTCCTCACCCACTTCGTTATCAATATCGTCGTAATATTTTCGATCGAATTTACAAGACCGGTTTTTACGGAGACTATAAATTTTCCCTTGTAGGTTTTATATAAAATGGCCTCGCCGAAGATGGTGGCGACATAAATTCAGACGTATCCTTCCCGACAGGGCTTCTCACGTATAATGTCTTACGAGTAGTATAGACCTCGAAAGTGACATCTAAGTGGTTCGCTTTGGTTTTCGTTGAATGTTTTGGTTAAGACGTTGAAGGTTTTGGTTTTGGAATGGAGATGTATGGTTGATGATTTGAATAAAGGGATCGTTATACAAAGAATAAATTAAATACTCTACAGAGATATTTATAAATTTATAGATTTCGATCAATATTTAAGTGATGCGTAAAAAGCAATATACGATCCATTTTTATCTAATTGCTTCAAATTGTTACATTACATCAAGGATGAAAACGTAAAAAAATAAAAGGAAAGCTATTAATATGAATATTAACTCGGAATAAATTTGAGGGTTTTGTGGTCCGAATTGTTCCTCTACGGGTATTCTAAGAAAACACATAGTATTTTCCTGACTTTTGCGGATGTTCCACTTCAATGTCTCTTTTCTTTATTAATCAACGGTATTAGACGAATATAATTGTATGTTCGAGAAGAACTGAAGATGAACTTTGCAAACGAATTAGAAAAAAACAGTGAAAAGGACTCGAAACTGATATATGAATAAAACGGGCTAGTGATTTGTAAAATCGTAAAATTATAATTTCATTCCCTCTCTTCTTAATAAAATCAGGAGAGTTTATGATCCAAAAAGAAATCGATATCTCCTCAGATCTTTGCCTAATGGGAAAACGAGAAAACCAATTTTCGAAGATACTGAACAGTGTTCAACTGCGTAATGGTGTGTATACGCTAACACAAAAAACTTCGAGATAAAGGTTGCTCATTATTTAGGTAAAAAAAAATATCCATACTACCAACGTTGCGGAAATTTATTTTTCCTTCTTCAGGACTAAACACAACAGGTTTACACTTACACCACAGCCAATCAACAGTTGATAACTGACACAAACCACTGTCTCCTACATTTACAATTAATAATACATATATAAAAGCATAACACCCACCTGTGTATAATCACAACACAATAACATAACTCATGCCACGCATTACGTCATCCTATCTAAACATTGGCATTATGAATGTGGTTTAATTTTTTAATACTTAACAACCTTTACATCGTGTGATTAACGAGGTCAACAAAAACATGGAAGTCAGTACAAAAATCTTTGTTGTCTCAATTACATGAATGAGTTCGTGGATCTAAAGGAAACTTCAGAATTATAACTTTGTATCTCAACAGCTCATGACGTCTGCATCAGTTACGGTCTACAAAAAAAGTTTTTGTTCATATGAAGATGATATTAAAATCAACGATATTAAATTACTTTACATTCTACGATACTCTACGCAGGTCACACCGTTTTTTACGCACATAAAAAATTAGGTATTATTGATTCCAAAATATACATAATCGAACGCAATTTTATTATTAAAGTTTATCTTACATCGTTTTAAGTATTAACATTAAAATGCGATCTGTTTCTGGTCACTTCGACCGAATCAGTTTTTGTTTAAAAAAGGGATGTTAGTATAGTTTTTTACAAACTGAGTTGTTACTTTCCGCACCATTTCTGATATATTCCTCGATTTGTGAAGTAAATCGAAAATCGACCATATGAGACAGTATCAACGTTTATTTACTGTTGTTACCATAAGGTTAACAGTATCAACGTTTATTTACTGGCATTTGAATTTCATGACCAAAGTCAGTAAATGGAGTAGAATAATCTTAATCAATATATTGATTTAATTTTCAGCGACTCTTTCCTGTGAATTCTCCTTGTAACCATTCGGAAACAAATAGTTGGTTTAACATGTAAACTAATTTGCAATACTTCACATGAAGGTGATTACAAGGTCATAATAAAGCAGTGTTAATGTTTAGTGGTTATTATATTTCATAAAACTAAAAAAACTATTACTAACGTATTTTTTTAATTGTTTAATCACGAAGAGGAATTTTTTAAAACAATTTGAGCAGCTAATCCTCTTACTATAAAAACTTCGTACTGTAATACCTTCCATTGTTTAAAACATAGGACAATAAACAATGAGTTACTCATTTGTTGAAATCTCTTGCGATATATAATCTTTGAAAATTAGTACGTTGAACCACATTTCTCTAAAGATTGAAGGGGAGTCTAACCGAGGAGGATCAATCTATTGGTGGGAAGGAAGCCACGCCTAATTATCCTAATTATGCATGGATCTGGTTAATTAGAAGCAGTAGTCAGAGGAATCTGCGGTTGCGCTCCTCTGATGTTGGACCTCCCTGTCAGGGCCTCCTGTAGCTGATGTACGACAGCAATATAACGCTTAAATAGCAGTAAATCGCTCACGGAATGGTGATATAAAGTTGTTTGGAGATGCGTTCTATCGAGTTCCTCGTAGAATCTGAAGTAGCTAGAAGTTTAAGGTCTTGGGCAGCACATATTGAAATCAGATACACGCTTAGTAAGTCAAGAGGTAGGATAGCAGGGGGATGAAAAATTATCAAAACGAAACTGTGGATCATTGATGGAAACATTCGTAGAACATCATTTAGGACATTTAATATTTATGCAACGTAAACAAATATTTGACACCGTTTTCTCAAGAATTCAATTATTTAAACTATAAAGAAGGATTGTGTAGTTAAACGTTCAATTCATTAAACTGAAAAAAAATTTTTTTTTTGAAAAAGATAACAATTTGCTTCTTTTAAAAATTAAATGTATTTGATTTTTCGGATAAACGTATGTGCTATACAACAAGAGATATACAATAAAATGAAAAAAATATTAATAGTAAGTTAAGATTTAAGAGCTATACGGAAATTTTAAAACCCTTTTTACAATTACGAATGAAGCTAAAATTAAATTAATTAAATATATGATTATTAAATGTGGGTAAACTGTACTGGTATGAGAGGTCGATGACCTTTGAAATACCTTCCCCTTCCAAACAATATGTTGGAGAGGGATAATCCCACACCTGGTGTAAGTCAACACATGGAATGAATTAAACGCGGTGAAAGCATATATTTGTCATTGGTATAATTTTTCTCCCTAATTTTGAAATTCATGAAAAGTCATTATTGATGATCGATTTTTCTTAAAATACATTTAAAGTAATCATGTTCGCTTGCAACTAACTTCAAGTTTGGATGAAATGAAAAATTGATGGAACAACATTTTATGTGAGGTGTTAAATTTACATATATAGGAAACAATATCTTTAATGACTTATAAATTCAAGTTAACACTTAATTTCACTAGTACTTAGCAATAAGCAACTCATGCAATGACTTAAAAAATCAAATATTGCATGGGAAAAAGTACGAAAGAAATAGTGAATTGGAAACAATTCTTATATCTTGCATACATTTTGATAATGCAGGGAAAAGACTTGTGAATTAAAAATTTATATAATATTTTTTTTAAATTGTTATGGCACATTTTTTTCTCAAAATAGAGCAAAATTCGCTCACACATTACGAGTATATTGATGGAGATGGTTTAGTTTGTATACTCCTGATGAATCATAATATTAACAGAGATGATATTTCAGAATGAACCATCTAAAAATACTTTATCTTAAATCAACATTTTTTTCTTTAAAACGTGGTTAAAACAAATAAAAAAAGCCAATGATATAGAGAAAATTGTACAGTACTTCGCGTAATATACAAAAACATTGTTTTCATGAAGCGGACAGTGTCAAGAACAAAAATGGTATTGAGTGAATTTACAATTTCGAGCCACAATAGCTTAAAACCTCGTTTACGAAACGAAAGTGTAATATACATGGAACATGCTGATAGCGCATACTCCCACTTACGAAACCTAACAAACATAAATAAATAAATAAAATGGAAGAATCTGTTTACGACCTTGTTTAAACGAAATTCCATCCCTACCTATTAATAATTAATTAATAAGGTTATCCTAGAATATGAAGTATTCGTAATATTCTTGAGTTGTTTAAGATGAAAAACAATTCGAGATGGCCAACAACGGCCATTTAATCAGTCTTCCCCAGGCATTTCCAAGCACTTAAAACTTCGTAGGTCATTCAACATACGAAGAACTTGCTTGTCACTTAGTCCTAGGCGTCTTTTGTAAAATAATAAGTGTTTTTACAATTATTTTTTTAAATTTTCGATATAAATCAGGCCTGACGAAAAGCGAATGATCGAAACTGGCTATCTCAAAGTATATCTCATTTTGATCATTTCTTAAGAATATTACAAATTTATTTCTATACAATTAGTCAAGATCTACCACACTCAGAGGTTATCACAACTTTTAATGATTTTCGGTGAGAAATTCACAAGATAGGTAGAGAGTCGTAGAGCAATAGGGAGCACACCATAGATCTGGAGATACATATTACTTTATAATATTGCTATCTCCCTTGGCTTCTATAAACCGCAAACCGTCAATAATCGATTAAGCATCCGTGTTCGAAACTGACCTGCGGAACCCTTTCCTTACTGCGCGTCTGTGATGCAACAGCATGAGGAGGATGCTTGCCAAGCCATATGGCAACCGCGCTGGCATGTCCAATTCGCGACGCTTTTTTTTGTTGTGATGACGTTCTTGTCACGTTCTTGAGACCCTTTTAGGAAACGCCGCATTATTCTGCTTCGTTTTGGAGTGGATTCATGTTAAGCCTGACTCACAAAAACGCGTTTGGTACACTTCCCCCTCTTCTAGATAAATTTTAGTTTCTTCAAGTACGTACAGAACCTTTAACACTTTTTATAGCACATTTGTTATCATTACTGTCAGTAATTGTTATTACTACTACTCCCTCTCTAATATTTTTCCTTTCTTTTCAGGGACACAAATGCTTGATTTTAATGATTAAAATAATCACCATCATTTTACTTCTCTCCATTAAGTGACCCATGCTATAGTGGTAGTGCACTCATTAACCACCCTCCGGGACTATTGTTCGAACTCCATGGTACACAGTGCGTCTGTGGCAACTTTTCTCGGGGTACTCCCGAATCTCCTACCATTCATGCACCTTTCATCCACTCCATGTATATTTAATATTATATGTAGTAAATTACACTTTTTCATAACACTAGTTCTAGAATCTCATGTCAGCGGGAACCCACATAAGTCAACGCGAACAGCAACACGTGAAAACATATATGATTTGAGTAATCTCGTGGGGTTTGTGTAGATTTAAAGATAAGAGGTGAAATTGATTTTTTAAGAAATTAAAGTACTCAGTGATTATAATTTTAATGTTTTAATAAATTAATGAATGAGAGACAAATATTTAATAATCTTGCCTTCAACTGAAAACATAATTAATTTTAAACATTATTGGTTTCTCGTTTATCTAAGAAGAAAACAAAGACGCAAAAAGCATATTCTGAAGAAAAAAAATACTTATGGGGATTCTGATATACCCGATTTATTTACAGATACGGGTTGGATTGACGTTTTTCTCTGTAAAAACATCTATTCATAAAATTACGTAAACTCGTATGATGCGGTTGAGAAGAAACTCAACTTGGACGACGGCCAGTTCAGTTAGTAAACAATAAATTATCTAACATTAAGAGTGGAATACACTAACTTGGGGGAAAATGTCAAGGATCACTGTTTCATACTATTAGAAGAATATTAATGAAGTGAAATAAATTTAAGAATCGGACAGAAAGTGCGTCATTCAATTCGAACATTTTTATGGTACATTCCATCTCTATCAAATATAGACCAGTATGAAAGTTTATTGACTCAATACGTTATGAGATTAGAAAAGCGGAACGATGTATATGCAATTTTTACAATTTTGGTTCTCAAATTTCTCAGGATAGGTTTGAAATGTTGTTACGGTAAATTTCCGTGGTATATATGGGCTTCAACAGAAATGCTTTTTTAAAATGGATTTTTGAATCTCATACTCTCATCTCTCGAATTGGATATAACTGATAATACTAGGAAATGTTGTTATATCCGAAATTTTAGTCGAATTGCGAGTTTATGGAACTTACAAATGAGTTATTGTGGAAGTATAAACTACAATAGGGAATGTACTATTCACATCATTACTACAAAATGTACTTTTTTAGGATTAATGAAAGTCTTTAAAATGTTCTGGGAAAATGTCTGGATTTAAATTAAGCGGTGTCATTAAGTTAAAATGGAATATGAAATAAATATTACCAGAATATTTTGTTAATTTTTAATTATTTCAGTACATCAAAGACTAATACTCCCAAAATAGTGAATCAAAGACTAATACTCCCCAAATCAATGAGAAATTGTGAATATTAAATTAAAGCCTTTCTAATTCGGATCACGAAAAAATGAAATTTTAGAGATATAGCATTACGTCTGGAGACTAAAGGATGTGTATCTTAATACATATTAATTTCCTCAACGCCTAATTCTGACTGAATGTTATTCAAGATCTCCCTGGTTAATTTCTTCTCATCAAAATCAATAGCAGAAGAAAGCAATGATTCAGAATTGTTGGTACGATTTCAGTTTGGACAGTTATCAACCATTTCAAAATTTACTGCTGCAAAAGAGCAGGTACTAGACACTTCTTTCACCAGCTAGTAATTGTTTTGCATTTTTGATAAGAACACATGTCTTGTCACTATGAGTGGCAGTACAATAATTATTACATTTATGCATTTTATGTTAGTAAAATAGGTATCAAATATTAAATAAGATAATGAGCTATTTACGTAAATTAACTATACCTCTATTGATTGTTAACTTATGAAGCGTACGATTTCTCGTAAGATGTGTACGGAAACTCAAACGTTTTGAAAATCCAACATTGGACGACGAATTGAAGGGCTATCTAGACCGCTATCAAATTAAACTTCGCTATCCCGTTCCTCACTACTATATACCAGAACAGCCAAATATCAGTAGTGTATACCCGTCCCAATACGGTTCTCATGTTCCCCATGCATAGGGTCGTTATGGGATGTAGAGGAAATAATGCGTCACTGGATCATACGAAATACATCTAAAATCTTCTGAACCCAATTCGCAAAGATAAGAAGAGGTCTCAATTATTTTAACATTTCGTACCAGACGCGTACGCAAGATGGTGTCCCGGGGTCACATTCTGCCTCCTCTAATAATAGTTTTAGCAAAATATTAAAAGTAGAGAAAATTACAGGTCTTCTTATACATTTGAACTTTTTTCTGCCACAGTTATAACATTTACTACACGTTTTAAAATGGTAGGTGAATTTATGAAATTCTAAGCTTTTGCTCCCACCGTAAGATTATTGGATCTTGAAGTTCCCTCCAAGATTTCAAGTCATTGGAGAGTTAAGTTGAACAAAAATAATATAACTCAAAATTACCCTTTCAACACAATGATTTTTTAAAAGAACATTTATAAAGCTGGCAGCTCCATTCTATTTCTGTACGCACTTCATCTTCGTCGCATCATCAGTGCAATTAATTGGCATTCGTCATCGTCCGACCGTGGTGCGTGGCCAGCGACAAAAAGTATGCCGTGGCTGCAAAAAACCCTCCATTATGTTACTACCGCCGACCACCTTTACGCGCTCCAGAGCCTCAACTGTTCCCTTCCTTTCCTTTGTTTTCTTCGGACTACATCTTCTGCGTTATTCTTCTATGACAAGCTGTACTCGGGACTACTGACTGATATTGCAGCACAGTTTGAACATGCAGACGTACTCCAAACTGGTTAGTTAGTTTTTGCATTAAGGTGGGCCAAGCAAACCAAGTTAGTCAAATCACTGGGATGAATAATTGTTTTCTTCATTTATATTCTATTTTAAAATACGAGATGTATAATAATGAAGAATAAATATAATGTAATTTGTAACTATCAGGATCTCGCTTCACTTGTTTGAAATGCATAAGAACATGTACAGACATGGCGGTTGAGCCCAACGGTAATGCCGTAACGTAAATGGGAGTAAACGTTTGCAAAATATACGCGATAATAAATTTATGCATCTCACCTCATAAAAAAAGTTTTAAAAATTTACAAATAAATAAATTTATTGTCAAAAATCAGGACAAACTGCGTATGACCACGTGGAGGATAATTAAACTAATTTACTCTCAGAAGCAAGCAAGGCACCATCCAATCAATTCCTATCAAGGGCCCCAAGGCAGAGGCGGATTCAAAAATTTAAGCAAAAATTGCTAGATAAGATAAAAAGTTAGCTACGAGTTACAATACTAATATAATGTCAATATGTTTGTAATTTAACACAAAAAAATATTTTACATGTACAAATTATTGTCGAACTATATATTATTCTTATCTAGTGTTGAAAAATCATAACAATTGAAATAACTCTAAAATCACGATTTATTGTTACAATAAACACGACCCTAGATAAAATCTAGATAACCTGTATAAGAAATCCGCCTCTACCCGAAGGAAAACCGGAGCAAAATCCGGGCAGGGACGGGGTTACAGAATTAATGTACACAACCGTGCCAAAGTTGAGTACACATAAAACTAAATTAATATGAATCATAGGACACAACAATCATGCAAGAAAATACTTTTCGAAAATGTTATAAGTTATTTTAAAAGTACTGCAGCAATGGCGTAATAAAATACAAGACGGATTTAACTTTTCTCAAAATCAATAAATTCTTTTACATTGTAGAAGAACTGGTACAGGAGGTAGTTTTTAACCGCGGATTTTAAGATATTCAATTTCATAATGTCTTTTATATTCTTGGGCAGGGAATTATATAGAACNACTCTAGGGCGATGAATATTACTACTATTGCGAGTATTGTGTTCGTGAACGAGACTGTTTCGTATAAAGCAAGAGTGGTGCTTCAGTAATTCGGTCTTAACAAACAAGATTGTTTCATAAATATAAATGCAGGGAAGTGTTAAGATATTTAATTCCTTGAATAAAGGTTTCCAAGCGTTTCGGGGGTGAGAATTTACAAATTATCCGAACTATCCTCTTCTGAATTCTGAAAGTTTGAATACTCTGACCGGAATTATCCCGGAAGGTAATGCCGTAACGTAAATGGAAGTAAACGTTTGCAAAATAAACGCAACGGGAAATACGTGGACTAACTGCGTTAACTAAGTTTCGNGGAATTAAGATTGTCAACGTGACAATTCCATTTGAGGTTGTCTTGAATATGGAGACCTAAGAATTTTGTATTCGTGACAGTTTTTAATAGTGTTCCGTTTAAAGAAAGAGAAACCTGGGGTAAAGATTTTGTGATACTATTGTGAAATGACATAGATACTGTTTTGTCAGTCACAAAACAATGAGACGATTTGCATGGAACCAAGCNTTGCATGGAACCAAGTCGAAAGGTTAGACAAAACTTTTTGAGCATTGGCGTGTTTACATAGTAAATTAGTGTCATCAGCAAAAAGAACCATTTTGCAATCTGATGTGGATGATGACATGTCGTTCACATACAATAAAAAGAGTATAGGGCCGAGAATTGAACCTTGGGGTACTCCACAAGTAGGTGGCTTTGTTTCTGAAAGACAACGCTGAAGTATTTTATTTTTAATATAGGATATTTCAACCTGTTTATATCATTCTTTTAAATAAGAAGTTAGCCATTGATGTGGAAGTCCACGAATGCCTAAAGAATGCAATTTGGTAAGGAGAATTCCGTGATCGATGACATCGAATGCTTTGGATAAGTCAAGAAAAACACCCTGAGGATTTTCTCCACTGTCTAGAGATGTGGTAACATCGTTTAAGAAGGAAAATATGGCGCTTGTAGTGGAAAAGGATTTCCTAAAACCGTGTTGATCGTCAGAGAGAATGTTATATTTTGATAAAAAATCTAGAAGACGCTTATAGAATAATTTTTCTAGGATTTTTGAGAAAGTGGGTAGTAGAGATATTGGTCGGTAATTTCCAATATTAAGTTTGTTTCCTTTCTTGTGTAAAGGTTTCACTTTAGCTCTCTTAAATATGTTGGGAAATACCCCTTCCGATAAAGATCTATTAAAAATATTTATGAGTGGATTTAATATAGCGTGGGACGAAAACTTAACAATAAACTCAGGTATATCATCTATGCCTCTTGAAAATTTGTTTTTTAAGGAGCTGATGATTCCCATGACTTCACTGGCGTTAGTTTCGGAAGTGAACATAGAATTGGGTATGTGGGTGGTAATAATTGGAGGACATTGATTTGGATATATTGAGTTCGTTATTTTACCAACTTCTGAGAAGTGAGAATTAAACAAACTTGCGATGTCCTGAGGATTTGACACGATCTTGCCATCGTTTAGTAAAGAAACATTTTCTTCGCGATTTTCAGAAGTTGACGTGTAATTGTTAACAATATTCCACATGGCTTTCATCCGGTTGTTCGATTTTAGTATATGCCTGTCGTTTTCCATAACTTTAGCTGCATAGACTACTTTTCGGAGAATAGTCTTATATTTACGAAAATAATTATGGAATTCGGGTGGCTGGTTATAGCGTTTTGAAAGATAATATAAACGGCGTTTGTTTTTTGAAGAAATTCTTATCCCTAGGGTGATCCATCTATTGTATTTTTTTGTGTTAATTAACTTGCGTTTTATGGGAAAACTAGAGTTGTAATGTTTTAGGAATGTTGAGATAAATACATTGAATTTGTCGTCGGTGTTTTGGCAATTGTAAACATCTTTCCATGTTTCTTCACGCAAATAAATTATAAATATGGATTGATTTGTGTGATTTAACTCTCTTGAAAACTTGTAAAGGATTTTAAGTGGTTTTAGTTTATCATTAATAGTCAATACTTGAGCAAAGTGATCTCTGTATCCGGCGATAAACACTTCAGAGAAATACGAGATTCCTTTGTTGACGATAATTTGATCTAGCAAAGTTTGAGATGAACCGGAGAGGCGAGTGGGGTCGTTTATCGTAGTAATAAGGTTGAAGGAGTCGATAAGATTCTTGAATCGATTAACTGGTGAATGTGCAGAGTCGGATGTACTCAGGAAATCGATGTTGAAATCGCCACATACAACGATAGATTTAGTAGATTTATGTGTGATATGTTTTAAAACAATTTCGAAGTTGCGAAAAAATATGTGAAGGTCTATAAAACAATATACACAAAACAATAATACCGATGTCGGTCAGATTAACTGCAGAAATTCCGAACACACTATCTACGCAGAAGTTCTCGTAGCCTGGCAGTGGAGAAAATAAAATATCATTACGAACGTAGATACACGTACCTCCGTGGGGATTTTTTCCTTTAAAATTTTGCCAACAGTAAGAACGTGCTAAATAATAATTAGAAATAGCAGTATCATTGATGATGTTAGTTGAAAGTCAATGTTCTGTGAGGCATAGCAAATCGAATGGATTTTCATGTATCAGAATTTCAATGTTTGTCAATTTGTTTGAAAGGTATTGGACATTATAATGAAATATAATTATTTTATTTTCGCAAAAGGTCTGTGGAATCGACGTTAGATAGTCGAGAGGAATTTGAATTTGGCACAGCTTCTAGTTCCGGATGAAGCCCGCACACAGCACCTGAACGCGATTGTCACCTTCGAGTACCACATCGTACTCCTGAGCGCAAGTTGTAACTGTGTATGGGGGCGGCAGGAGGAATAGATGTTGACGTGGGAGATGAGGAAGCAGTAGGTGAAAGAACGGGGACAGGAGAAGAAATGGGTGTGGAGATAGGAAGAGGAGATGGTGATGAGGTAGGAGGAGGAGGAGATGAGGTAGATGCATGAGGAGGTGTAGGAGTGGGTAGTGGGGCAGGTGGATGATGTGAGGTCAGATGTGAAGCTAGGAGAGAACCGAAGTGATGTTTCCCAGACGGTCTCAAGTGTAAACCGTGCTGGGTAAAGTCCTAGGCAGTCAGGTGTGGTTGCAAATCAAAAAATGAAATATTTGTGTCTACCAGGTGATGTTTTAGGGTGACGTTTGCCAGGTTAATTTCGTGGTTTATTTGTGGAACGTTGATGCATGGAGGCAGACTAGAGAGTACTATGTTTATGAGCGGATGTAAAGTCCACAAATCAATCTTCGCTTTAGAAATAAGAAATGTAACGAGATGACAAATTAATATTTGATGAGATTCTAGAATAATATTAACAAGCATGTATTTTATCATATTAACAATTATGTTTATTACTAATACAGATGTTTCAAATATTTCTACTCAGTTGGTGCAATAACAACATATCCGTATAATATTAAGGAAGAGCTAATTGCTTTCGGTACTTTTCTGTTCTAAAATGAGACATTTGCATTCCTTTCCCACGTCTACAATTGCATATTTACGAGTACTTCCCGGATGAGCACTCCGGTATGAAGCCGTGTATTTGAGATACTGTTACAAGCCATACAGCCTATATAGTCATAAAGGCAGACGACATAAAATAAGAAGCAGTCTCTATATGGAAAGCTATAAAAGGAATACAAGGATGAAGGTGTCATCTCAGTTATCTTTCCAATAGTACTTTTCATGTGATAACGTACATCACGGGTAGTTTTCACTTTTCTTTTACATTTAATATTATTGTTACTTAGTCATAATTTGTGTCGTCGATTCAGAATAAATAGGTGTTTACGATTGTTGCAAGCCCGAAGCAATTTTTGGGATTTCATATTGTTTATCCAATTTTTCATTTTACGCCGCAATATAGTCGTAAAGTATTTTTAATTTCCCTCTTCCTCTGGCTGCGTGATTGTCTACGAGTCATAATACATACGATGTTTTCTGATGCAATCGTTTCTGCTCCTAGGTTTGAACCATCGTACTAAAATCTTTTAATAATGTAAATTATTTTGTCAGAAGTTCACAAAGTTTGAAATTCTCTGTACATATTATATGTATGTATACTCACGGATTCAAGCTTTGCAATCACAGTACGTATAGAAATTCCTATGATCGTTTGGATTTCAAGAGCTATCCTCTTTTGTCGAAACCTCTTCCGGTTATTCCCACAAAGACATGTACGTCTTTTCGCCCTTGTTCCGTACTTTCCCACCTAGTTTGTCAGCCTTTCATCAATTTTGTTATAGAAAAGGGTTTTTCTCACGTACTTCATATTCAACCCAGTACCACAGAGTCAACATCCGGGGGTTAATATCAAATAGTTAATAGGTCTATCCTAGCGATCGAAGTTGACTGTAGTGTGATGCTGACCCCATCTCGGATCTTCCACCTTTGGCCTCTGTTTACGTTGACCCTTTTCGCAGGGCAAATTGAACGGAATACAACGATACGAGAATTAATTATACTTAGAAAATTTCTCAGAGTAAACGTAACCCGAAATACTTTCAATATCGATAATGAGAAGCTACAAAAAAATAAATAAATAAATATTCGTCGTAAAGAGTAATGCTGAATTTTAAAAAAAATTTAATTGACACAATAAATTTAATCATGTATAAATTAATAAATTTTATAGTAAAAAAGCAGTTTCGAACTGAGTATAACCACGATTAATATTACAATTGATACACGACGACATAATATAACTTGATGTCTTCGCGTTTCCCAGGTTAAATGAGAAATTGTAATATTAATAACGTGGCAGTCATTGAACCTTTTCTGCAAGTGAATCTTTTATAAAAATGTGAAGAACAATCGTCTCTTACTTGTACAAAGAAGACCGCTAGGTATTGTCTGAGAAGACCCTGAAGCGAAGCTCGTGTCGAGTATTCCGTTACACTTCCCGACACGACAATCCCTGCCACTGAGTCAGTCACTGTCCATAGCGCTGCAGGCGGTACATGCCCTTCCAAAATCCCACAGCCCTCAATGAGAAATAAAAATTCGAAAACAAAGTGCGTTATTTATTCATTCCCTGTTGGCTATTTCCCATCAACCTCCATCGCTAAGCCAAATTGTTTCGGTCGTTACCGTGAATACATTAAGTCCGCGATTCCAACAATGGGTCTTAAATGAGCCCATGTCAGCAACAATTATATGAACAGGGCAAGGTCAAGACAGTTGCCGGCCGAACCGCCCATGGAAATGGCGAAAGCGCGCCTCGTGAAGTGCGCTATCTGATGATTGTAATGGCGAGGCTTGCGCTGAAGCGTTTAATATTCCTCCTTCGTTAAGCAATTAAAATTTCATAGACTTCGAAGTTGATTCATAGTTTGGAGAGACGCATTCAAAATGTTTTGGGGGGTTCATCGTGCATTTGAAATGGTAAGGTACNCCCCCCCCCCCCCCCCCCCAAAAAAAAAAAGAAACAAGAGCGGGAACGCACTGTATTCATTAGTTTATCGTAATGCAGGAGCAGCAAATTAATTTTTTGTCATCAACATACTCATAGGCAGTTTGTAACGGCTCTATTTATTTACTTACATATAGTCAGTCAACCCAGCTTGATTTAGGTACACAGTGTTGCCAACGCTTTTACTTGGCCGTTATCCATAAGAGTAATAGTAAGTGAACCTCGCGTTATGTTGGCAGTACTTTCGTATTTATAATCAATGAAGGGGCAAAACAAGGGCATACGTATTGGAGTAACAGTTGACGGACACTTTCTTCGAAAATCCCGTATATCAAACACGAACTAACTTTGCCCGGGGTTCTAATATATTAAAACATGAATTCCTTTCTATATTTATCTACTTCCGAGGTAATGAATTTTCACTTTCGTTATATTCAAAAACTAAGTATACAAAAATCCATACTGTTTCCAGTGCTGTATTCAAATATGCAAGTAATGACGAATTATTTTAAAATCGAGTCAGAAGAAAAATACGTTTCACGCAGAACGCTTAATAAATAAAGAGCATAGTGACGACTTACGAATTCTTTTGTCTTCAATCGTAAATAAAATACATACTTCGGCAAGTACTTACTTACTAACCTGTCACTGACCAATGAAATTAATTGGTATCCACTTTTATGAACCTTTCACGTGACAAACTTTTTGAAAACAAATAATTCAACATAAAATATTAAGTCATTTTCATCGATAAAGATCTAATATGAAATACGTATCGAGGTATTAGGATTTGACATTGTATTATTTTAATAAAAAAACTTATTGTAGTACATCGCTTAAATAAAAGCTTGTTTTTAAAAAGGATTTTTATTTTTTTATTTCATGTTAGTCATTTAATTCTACCGCCTAAAACATTCCAACTACTCATTTGTCAATTGCCTCGGACGACCCGTTCATCGCGTGTGCCTGTAAGCTTAGTCGGAAAACTAGATATATTGCAGTTGGGTTGCTCTGTTCGCCGGTTCGTAGGTAACGAGAGTTCAAAACGGATTATTTGACAGTTGGTGCAATATATTTCATCGCAATTGGAAAGACGGGAGAGTCGAGTGTCACACAATTATTTCTGATTCCATACAAAAAACTAATTCTGAAAATAAATTAACAAAAAATGTATTCATCACTAGTATAAATAGTATGAGGAAAGCTGTGGTACAATCTCTCAAGATACTATGACGGGAGAAAAGAATTGCAAATTTTATTGTGTTGGTTGAAAATATCTAATGCGTGGTACGTTACAATATTTGGTAACGACATAAGTTTAGGAATAAATTTGATTCTCGCGGTACGTTTCAGAAATAATTATCTATTTATTTCTTCGCTTTTCTGGTATTGATTAAGTAGGCGTGTTTAAATTACAATAAAATGACATATGTTTTTCACTTTTTTAAATGTAGACCAAACTTGTGACCCTACATGCGTTTGCATTTTAACATGAAAAGCTAAGGAATTTCAAATAGATATTTTTTTTTGACGAGTTATAGAACATTTAACATCCAATTTTTCATCAAGCGCACAACTTAATGTTATGAATCTGCGCTGTTAGAACTTATACTTAACGTGGCATATCCGGGGAGAGAAAATAAATAATTGTGTTTGGAATTACCCCGTCATTCATGAAATCATTTTATTGCAAACTAAACTATTATTTTAAGAAATAAAGATTGTGCTATTTAATTTTTCCAGTTTGAAATAATATAATTCTGTCGATGAGAATCAAAATATCTTGCTACAAATAAATATGACCCATTAGTATTATTCTTCGAACAACATTTTGCCAAACCCCCTCCTGTGTCGGCTCGATTGATCGAAAGTGCATAGGAAATCGCTCGCAGGCTAAGATGATTTGTAAAGTGTCGTTTTTCTCAAAAATTTTTAAAATAACTAAAGCATCAGGCTTTATTCTTGTATTGAGTATAATTCTTTTATATACTTGTCGGAGAAAGCCATTAAAACAGGAACCACGTGGATGTACGTCCTCGCAGATGCGGCTCACGTCTCTCGGTTCTGGTACGATAATGAAGGCGTGATGATTAACAGCCAATCATCAGTGCTGTTAATACGTCGATATTGACAGAACTAATGGTTGTCTGTTAATGAGGTTGACAAACGACAGGTCCACCGAGCAGGAATCGTATACTTCTTGTCTTATCGACGAGTTCGCAACCTGAGCGTTATCCGTGTTGTATCCTCAGTCGCTCTCATGTCTCTGTCCCGTCGCACACCATACCTTCCGCCGTGGCCAAACTATAGATCTATGGTGTTTGCTGCAGCTCACTCTATGAGACTGCATATTTATTTATTAATTTAATGTCTTTTGGCCACGAGGTCTGCTCTTCCATCGAACGTTCGACTTAGTTAAAGGAATTGGGAAGAAGAGATGTTGCCAGGGAACTTATGGTACCATACCGATGTTAGTCTGGAGTACGCGAGGGAAACCCCTGCTGAAAACCTCTCCTAGTTCGGCCGAGCGGGGATTGAACCCACGCTCTACCGCTCAGCGGGATCGTGGAAGCGAAAACGCAATCCGTAGACTACTGCTGTCGGTACTTAACAACTCTGTCTCTTACCGAAACCTGCCCAGTGGTTCTGCCCATGGAAACCCCGCTCACGAGTGGAATTTCATGTATTGTTTCTTCAGTATGCTACGAAACCAAATCAATTCCCTCAAATTAAATATATATGAATCCACGTTATACATTTTAATTTTGATAATCTGCTTTGTTATTTATGGTTTCTCCTATTTTTCCAGTTTCTTCCGGGTTTTTCAATTTTTTTCATTGGCCTGGAAGAAACCAGTTTCTTCGGGAAGAAACCCAACCCTGTTCTAATTTAAGTATTCCTAGTGCTATTCCAACTTTTTAGTTGAAAATATTCGAAAGTATACCACTACACTTCGTTTCTTCATGAATATTTTTCTTTTTAAGTTTTTGTAATTGAATGTGATTTATTACTTGAGATCTCCACCCTGGAAACAGTTAGCAGGTCACAGGGCGGGACGTTAAGGGGCAGCGTGGATACCGTGCAGTCACGGACAGCTCCGGAGGTCCATCGATGCACTGGGGTCCAAGGTTCTTTCTGACGGACGAACAGACAGGCAGGTCATTCTCGCCCGCGGCTCCGGAATCTCCTGGTCACGCGCTACAAGAATCACCCGTTTCCCTACGACCTCTCTACCTCCCACACGCCGGAACTGTAAGCGTCCACTGATAGGAATGAACTTGCCCTACATCAACCCTCTCAAGTTCAGGTCTCACACAAGAGGATCTGGATAATATCAACAAACGATCAGTTTTCAGCTAATTAATTTCGAGTTAGGTTGAATGGCGTTTCGACAACTAACACCAAGACGCCCTTTTTTAAATGAGTTATTAGTGACAAAAATTTTTTTTACAAACCCATAAGTCATATTCATATAAAAATGATACTGATATATTGATGAATACACACTTATATATTGTACATATTATAAAAGTACACTGATATATTGATGAATACACACTTATAATACATCTACACATCAGTATACTTCTCTATACAGAAAAGTGAAAGGGAATAAAATATAGGTCATTGGACTACTATTTAGAATTTACAGACATCAGATATAAATAAAGTTCAGATAGTGTACCAAAGGCCACATTTCTGTAGGAATCTAAAAAGGCTTAACAGAGTCGGTTCTTTTTGCCGAATAATATCGTTCAATCTGTTGGGTCGCTCCGAAAGAAAGTGTTCCATGGTAAGAATTATGTTGCAATTCTCACAGATGGGGTGCGGTTCACCGCGTAAGAATGGGAAAGATGGCAGTGGCTTAGACGAAGACGTCAAAAGATCACTTAATAATTTAACTTCTTAATAGAATACTTTAATTTCAAATAAATTTATACTACTAAGAAATTAAATAAGATGAATTCACAGAATGTCACAATTTAGATGTAAATAAATCTATATTAATGTCAGACATCATCATGTACGCAAGGTCATTGTTAGTGAGTGACAGATTCAAATTACTGATAAATTACGACATACAGTGAATTTATCTTAATTTTTATACGAAATTAAATTGTGTGCTGAAAATTCAGGTCTTTTGTTTATATTACTACTATTCAAAAGACAAAGACGTTAAACATTGCCATTAATAATTATGGCGAAATGTGTTAAATGTGTCGTCATTGTATGAACTTTATACTTCCTTTGTCACCCAACGTTTCATATATTAGCTTAAAATACAACAATGAATATACGGAAAATACATAGGATTAAAATACACATAAGATTATAACATCACTTGAATGATCACGTATCACAACGTTTCGTATTATTTATTATAATTATACATTTTATCCTTTCTCAATCTTGTTGACTGCTTATCTATCTTAGTCCAATTCCGCTTCGGAGAATATACGGATATATTTACTTAGTTAATCTTGATATGGTTTTGTATTAACTTGTCCTAATTCATACCATGATAGCTTCTTTACAAAACATTTTCAGAATAGCGTCTCAGAAGTCCCAATTCCAGTGCAAAATTAACTGTAGTGCTACCAATAATCATCTATTTAGTAATGTGTACAAGTAAAAAATAAAAACATAGAGGGTCCAGTTTTCAAGGTTACTGTATGAGTCATGCAATTTTAAAACTAAATAGACGAAACGCAAATAAGCATTCGTGATATTAGATATTAAACTGGTGTTAAAGGCACAAAATAATAAATTGAAATACCTTATAATATTAATTTCAAATAATCTTTATCAACAAAACATCAACCGTTCTTGACCAACAGAAATTGATCATAATATTAAAATTAATCTTTGATATTAACATGAACATAATATTTTTTTTGTAAAAGTTAAGACTTAAATATGAAAACTAAAGGTACAGTTTAAAAGATTACCAACAATGCAATAAATATTTCATAAACTTCTTCAATTGTTCACTGAAAAGGAAAAAAAAATGTTACTCAAAATTTAATATTACTCAAAAATATATAAATTGTAAAATTATCACTCAAATATTATATTTATTTTATATTACTCAAAATTTATTACAGTAAAATATAATCGTGCAAATATACAACACGATACGATAAATGAAATAACGTAAAATGAAATAACGTTTATTGTTAAAAGATATGGGGTGAGTTTCAATTTATTTTTGAAAGAGTTTAGTTTCATCTACTTATCACGAAATCTGATAATGATTCAGAATTGCACGTGTGACACAGTCCTTCAAATAACGACAGAATGTTTTGGAATGAATACATTTGGGAGACATTTCGTTCATCTGTTTCACGATAGGAAGATCGAGTAGGGTTCAAGTCGCGACTTTTTTCTCTCTGCTCAGGGAGTTTGGGAGAGTGGCATGGTGATGAAGCCTGTGTTCTGAGATTGAGGGCATTACATTCCGGGTCACTGCCTCCTATGTTCAGGAAGTGAGGTGCAGTATCGATTTAAACTTCCAGGAATGTCTTCGTTACTGCTGTTATGCGCTTCACTGAAGGATACAAACGCTGTGAGTCTCCTCCCGAAGAAGGAAAATCTGGAATGTTCCACATTCGACGTTCTTTTCAAATTCAAGTTTCCGAATGGGATTTCCTTAATTTATCGCCATTGTTTTACATTCTGATTTTGTTCAGAAGCTTTGTTACTGAGTTATCGTAATTTTTTCTATTACAATGATGAAAATTTTATTTCAAATATGATCGATCCTTGTAAACATTCTACAAGTACGTTCATTTCTACAAAACTAGAATTGGACATTCGTCATAAAAAATATAATGGTCGCCATAAACGATCACAAACAGATCAACATGTGCAAAAACTTAAGTTTTTTTTTGAAAACTTGATCAAATTTCAAAGTTCTTAAGAAGAAAATCAACACCACATAAAATTGACTTTGTCCCATGCATGGTTTAGAAAATTTTGTCTACTTCAATTTTAAAACATATCAAATTTTCTGTAGGAGTGAATCCAAAACAAAAACAAAAAAATGTGCGAGGTTTTGCGCCTACCAAACGTTTACCCCTGGGCTTTCCATATGGCAAACTTAGTTCTACACTACCCGTACCACACACCAAACTATCTAAGAAAAATATATTTTATTTGATTTAATGTAAGCTTGTCGCCTTGGGTTACCTATGTGATGTCCTATATTTTATATTATGTCATATTATCATCCGCTTAATTAACGTCTCAGGACTGAAACGAAGAGCTATTTCTGATGATTCATTATTCTGTTACTCATAATTGAATAAAAGCCAATTTTCGTAAGTTTTCCACACACCCCTTAAAAACTAGACAGCTTCGGATTGAAATAGAAAATGTTTCATTGACGTTTAAGAACCCGATGATTAATTTAGCCTCTAGAAATGCTTCAAATGTTTTAAACAACCATTATCGAAGGTTATAAGTCAACTCGGATGAATTTAGAATTAAATGTTCCTTCTTTAAACAATGGATCAACTAATAACCGTAACAGCCCGACGTGAAATCCTTAACGCTGCCTTGGCGGAGATAAATGCCTTATTATATTCATGGAAGTGGAGCATGAAGGAAATAAACGACGGAGTGGAGCTCAGTAATCCGTGATGTATACTAGGATTCGTGTAAAAGTGGGAAGTCATGGGCCACTCTCACAAACATAAACTTCATGGGGAATGCATGGATTATTTGGTTTGTAGTAGTACATAGCTTTGCCCCACCATACCCACCGGAAATTTTTGCGATGCACGACGAGCAGTTGCGGAAGACGAACGGGTGGTGTAGTGGTTAACACTCCTGCGATTAAAGCAGGAGTCCCGAGTTCGATTCCCGGCTCTTCGCCATTCTCACCTGATCGAAAGTTCAGCGGCTACGCCGTTCACGATGTAACTTGCATCGTGCAATTTCGAAGAAATTTTTTTTCTTTTATTTGTACCTAACATTATTTTTTGACTTGCTCCTCACATGACCGGCGACATCTCTGCACATTCAGTGATTTTCATCTAGAGTTCTTGGCTCAATATTTATTATTAACTTGGGATTTTCTTACAAAACTAACCCAGTAAAACAGTCGCTGATCACAGAAACGCAGAGTGGCTCCCGTGATGGCATGGTCCATAAGGTTTGTATCGATGAAGTTCGCATTACGCTTTTCTTGGGTAGACATGTTCAATAAAGTCCACAGAGACCCAGCGATCTCTACTGTGAGTTGTCCGTAATAACATGAGAAGATACTGTTTGGTATCTCCCTCTCTCTTTCTCTCTCGCATATCCTGTCGGAAGGGAGAGTGCGCATTGACTTGTGCGCAACAGTCAACAGTCAGAGAGGGGAATGTACTTCCCCCACCCAAGTCGATGTGCGACACACTGATATTTCAAACTTCGTTTTCCCTTTCGGACTACCAGTGCATTAGATTGCTCGGTTTATATAAGTTTATGCTCCACTTTTACACGATTCCCAGTATACTCTCTTCGCATCATCACCGAGTTTCGAGTTCTATGTTCAGAAAACAAAAGCATCCGAATGAAAATATTAAAGTCGACAGAATTGATATTATTCTCCCCAATTAGTTCCACTGTCCGTACCAAACGCGAAACCAATTCGTACCTCATTTGCCGAAGAGCAACCGAGTCTCACTCGTCATTTCGCTGTGGAATGAAAAACAAGGAGCGTTCAAATCAGCCAAGGTTACAGTCTCTATAACCCCAACCATATATTCCCATCGAGTTTATGGCATTCTATTCTTCACTACTACCTCGTATTCTAGATTCGTCAAAGTTATTAACATGTTATCCTCCAGCTGTTTCATAAGTTTCTGAGTCCATATTTTTATGGAGAGGACCGATGCACTCAAAATCATACCCTTCAAAATTTCTATTTCATTTTGATTAATCGATGCTAAATGATATGATATGCAAGAATATGTAATTGAAAATAACGATGTACCAATTTTCAGTCTCGATATCTCTCGATCGAAAAATTGCGATTAACTCCCCGATAAAGTAAAATGCATTTGACATAACATAGTTTAGGACATGAATAACGAAACGCTAAATTACTTCACGGAGTAGTTATCCACAATCTAAGAGATTTTTTTGTGGTAGATTCCGGAGACTGGGGTAAAGTGGCCATTAGCTTGTACTCTCTGGAAACTTGTCCAATTTCGTGACGAAGCTGTGTACTAACTGATAGAGAAGCCATTAGTGTTCTGTCGATACGTCTGCGATAAGTTAATCAGATTTCTCAAATTTTCTCAATTTCTCTATTAAGAACATTACTTTATATTCATATATTGTATATACAACATTAATATTGATTCATAATGATAAATACCAAAAATTTAGTTTGAGTTAGATATGTATGTTTTTATATCATTTCAAGATTTCCTGACCACTTTACCCCACTTATGCCCCCCCCCCCCAGGGCAAAGTTGTCACTTAGCACGAGCTGGAAAAAATATTTAAAAAATCTTTCGAGATATTGTTGATATATTGATGGTTATTGATTCTACTCCAACATATAAAATACTTTTTGTCACTCAATTTTATTTTAATAAGTTTACTGAAGAATGTTTTTCCTTATAGTGGCCATTTTACCCCAGTATCCCCTACATAATTTTTCGTTAAAATCATATAACTCAATCCATGTTTCAGAGGCTCTGTGATATTATGAATCCCTCGCGCGGCGAGCGTGTTTGGTACAAGTGGGAATTCCGTCGTCCGGGTTAGAGACTCCCTCCGACGGGAGGCAGACCAAGTCCCACGCCGACTGTCAAAGCATGTGGCGTTTGACGGGAGATCAAGACGACACGAAGAGTTGCGCGGCATTGCGCCAACCGACCGACACCCGAGAAATCGACATCGACACATCGATGGATTAATCGATTTGTCATCCCGCTGCGGCTCGCCAGAGGCAGATCGACTTCTCGGAAGCAGTCGCCAAGTACCGGAATGACACAATAAAAAAAAGTCTTGAGATGGACATCGGTTTCAGTTTTTGTATCATTACATTACGTTGATGAATGTTACCATTGGCAGGCTGTGATTTGATTCTGGACGACGTTGAATCGCCAGATTAGATCAAGTCCGTTTTTATGCTTCCAGTAATACAACTAAACAGTGAGAAACGATTTAGTGCATCGATGTAGGTACTTGGAATAAAAGGATATGTCGTTAATTATGAATCAAAAATATTATTCATCTCGTTCGATACATTCCAGTATATCGTTATCAAGATCAAACTGCTTAATGTACCGAAATATACACGAGATTATCCTATTTAACAAACACAATTTATTGTCGATCAATGTTACTGTTGAAATGTATCCAAATACAATTTATGAAGATGTAGTGGAACTAGCACGACAAGTCAGTCAAATCACTGAGAAGTTTTTTCTATATTTTTATTCTAATTGTTTTAAAACAACAGTATGAAGAAAAATTAAGAAAAAAATATGATTTAATTTGTATCTATCAGTTAATAGTGTAGTGCACATTATATTCAGACACTCACTTGACTCGTTTCAATTACATAAGAGCATGTAACTGTATTGCGGCTCAGCGCAACGATATCGTGATTTATGGAAATAGTGAAATATCTTTTTGTAATATTCCGATATATAGATAAATTGATATAAAAGATATACGGAAACTTTACTGCAAATCAAAGTAAACTTCCATCATTTGGCGTAATTTAAAAGTTGGCCTTTTAAAAAAAAAATGTATTTCTTCCATGATACGAAACTATAATTGCAATTATTTCATTCAGGTATATGTTTCAAGTTGAAATCGCACTACGTACATGTTACTCTCTTTATTTACGACGATTTCAAATATTTTAGTCATTTCATTCCACCTGCGCTAGTAATATCTTAAATGTTCAATGAAATACCTATAATATCAGTAGTATAATTAAAGGATTGCATTGAAAACAATTTAAATGAAATTGCTTCTCTAGCTTTAACTCTCAATCATAGTTTTCTTCGAGCGAGTAAGTAGCTATTAAATTCTTCTTCACCTAACACGTATTCCGTCTTCTCGAGGTTTAAGAATAATAAGCTCACGCTGTTCCATAAATTTAATAAAAGATGAAAGCGGACAAAAGCATCGCGACTGTAGATCTAAAGAAAAAGAAGATAAGCGGAGAAGATGGAGAAAACAATCCACCGAAAGCATGGAAGATGCAACGGAAGGTGTGAAAGAGGAAGTGTCGGCTTTTCTCTCGCAGCGTTTCGGGGATGAAGAGAGAGAGAGAGAGAGAGAGAGAAAGAAAAAGAAAAACTTACATTGTGAGTTATATCTATGGAGTATTTGGACGTGTTAAAATGAACAGAAGTTTTAATGCGGGACGTGGGAACCGAGGCTGGTAATGGCTTAAGGCTCGCAGCAACCAACCCGTTTGTTTCTATCCTCGCCTCCATCGTCTTTACTACGTCTGCCGACTGTACAGTCAGTGCAACCGCTATTTCCATCTCCACCACAATGAACATCGCCGACGCCCGTCATAGCTCTCCGAGAAGCTTCGCAGCGTCGTCGGTAGGAGCGCCAGCGTCATCGCTTATGTCGAAGCTGTATTAAAGGAATGAAAGGCCTAAAGAGGGATTGGAAGTGAAAACAACTGCGTTTTTCTAGAGAACTTTAATTTGCCAAATTTTAACGAATAATAGTCAAAATGTTCGTATATATATATATTTTTTTTCCTTCAAGTTTTCACAAAATTTTATGCTTTGAACAATCATTAGATCTCAGAAGTTCGTGAGAAAAAGAAATTAAATAAATAACACTATATAAATTTGTACTCCAAAAATATTTTTAATGTATTTAATGTTTTGACAAGGGATCTGATGACCTAGACATTGGCGAGTCCTAAAACCCCAAATAAATTTTTGACACATAGAATGTAATAGGCTACATAATACAAAACAACATTTATTTTCGTTTAACTAAAATGATTTTAAATAAAAAACACTGTTTCCTTCTATATAGATATACTGAGATACTGTGATACGTAGGTAATAATAATACTGTAATGGTTTCATGAACTTTATTTATTTATTCTCCACCCATTCCACAGTAGCATAACCTCACTCCTCTTATTTTAGCGGTGACGTCGCATTAGTATCGACACCCTTTCCTTCTGCGTATTCCACTCCCCTTTATCTCCACTCCCCTATTCCCCGCTTCTTCAGACACCATTGTAGTTCGGGATAGAGAGAGTGCTGGCGGAGTCAAGTAACTCCTAAGGGAAAGGCGAGGCGCCGAGACCGACGATGGAGTAACAAGTGGGCTTTACATTCAATTAGCTGCGCGGAACAATCAGCCGGCCGTGCACCTGTTGAATTATTCCCACGGCGCGCGCCCGCTTCGCACGACGCGACGACCTCCTGGAGACTTGTGAGGATGACGTCACAGACGACGTGGGGCGTCCTTCCTTCCTTCCTTCTGGCAAGGATTTTATTTTATTGTAGTACTAGCTGACCCGACAGACGTTGTCCTGTCCAAATTTCAATATATTTGTGTGTGATCGTTTTGAAAAGCTATTTTGAATGTGTAAACAAAGTAAAAAATAAAATAAAACGCATTTCTGAATGATCATTGTATCGACTGACGATTGTGGTCACGGATATTCAATTTGAGGAGTACATTAAGAATTATGTCAATGGGAAATTTTACATGCGAGATGAATTCTATCGGCAGTACACCGCTGAAATTTGTAATTGTCCCGAATACTTTTTCCCGAAAACATTTTTCATGACCACAACGAACAAAATAAAAAAAATACGCATATCTATTGGTATTTTCGAATGGTATGGGTTCATACAAAAATCCCATAGAAAAAAGCACTTTCAGTTTTTCCAGAATTTTCCAATTTTCCGGGCAACTTTTCCAATATTTCTTTCCCTAAAAACCTTATTCTGACTATTACGAACATTTTTTTAAAAAATTAGCCAAATCGATTCAGCCGTTCTCAAGTGATGCGCTTACCAACGAACAGCATTTAATTTTTATTAATATAGATTTTTTTAAATGGGAAATATAGCGTGCTATTGAAGTTAATCTACATGTCGAGATAGGAAGTAAGAGATGAGTGGTAAGGGCTATTGTAAGAAGGTCGGTCAGCTGGATTTACCAACAACTTGGACCACGTGGATGTTTTAGAAGGAGTAGGTAGTAATAGTAAGAGTTGGTGATACTAGGAGAAGGAGATAGATAGAAGCATAAGTGTGGCCTTTTCATTAGTCACAGCTATATAAAATGGAACATTGTAGTGAAACAACAACAATGGGACAACAATTTTTTTCTGGCTCAAAAGATGGCAACGCAATTGGTGGACCGACACTACGGCGTATGTGGGTGCAATGGTACACTGAGATATGAGTACCCGAGGATAGGACGTGAGATCCAAAGTTCGGGGAACGAAAGAATTTTTCCAGATCCTAGATATTATATTTCAATCTTATAATTAGGATATTATAAGGTTAGAATGTCACAGTCAATGGTTTCGAGAATTTATTTTCTTCCTCTTAATGTGGATCCTCGTACTATCCTGTTCTCTTGGTGTATAAAGAATAAATCTGAATGTTTAAAAACTCTGGAATTAATAATATTCATTTTCACAATTATGACATTTTTCTTTACAGAAATTAACAATTTTTTCGAGTTAACCTGCTATTTTGATTTTATCGTGAGGTCGTTTCGAGAAACTACGTGAGGCAGCGAATATATACATAAGTTCAAAAATATAATATTTCCCTGAATATTTTAAGGAAAATCTTTCTACTAAATCTTTGTTGCAGAGCCATTTATAGGGAAAGAGGCAATAGTAAATAGAATACCCCCAAAACCTAATTTTTCGTAGTCCATCCCTCGCTCTTAAAGGACACAATTAAGTAAATTTATTGTAGGTCAAAAAATTAAAAGTTTTGATTGTATGAAGAACTAAAAGTGCCACAAATTTATACATTATTATTTCTTTGTTATGTGTACGTATCGTTGATTTCACAAAACTATAGTATGATTCTCAGTCCAAGTTTAAGATCATTTATAAAATTGACGCTGATTAATGGACTAACTAACATGCATAAACCAACAATACTTCTATACTCTATACTCAAAGTTAGCTTTACATTGAAATCACTCAATCAATGATTTTAAAGTTAATAAATATAAAATTGTTTCGAATACGGAAAATGAAGTTTTATTTATCGTATGATTAGACAGATTTGTGTTTTCTCACCATGTATCGGCGTTTCACAACCTTGTTCAACTAGTAAACACTTTAACAATTCAATAAATAATATATAATGTAAATGACTAATAACTAATATATAATATAAATGAAAATTTTATTAAATGTTTAGTATGCCAATAGGAGATAGTGCTGCCTCTGATAATTGAATTCACGAAGGCTATCCTTAACTCTGGCATCTCCACGTCTTACTGACAGCAGGCTTAGTGGTGGCGGCGTCGACGCTTCCACGATACCTCTGAGCGATAGAGCGCATTCTGTACCCTGCAGGGCCGAACTAGGAGAGGTTTTCAGGTGGAGTTTCTCTCACCTAGTACTGACTCCAATTCCTTCAGTCAAGTCGTGCTTTGGAAGAAGAGCAGGCCTCATGTCCTGGACCTCGCTAATAGACATGAAATGAATAAATAATCGAACACTGTTCAAAATTTTCTCTGACGCATAAAAAGGGGCCTTGTTTCTTTTTTTACTTTTATTTTCAGAATCGTCTTTTTTCGAAGTGGCGAGGTTTCACTGTTCTTCGTAATTTTCTTGTACATGAATTGGAGAGAAGAGTTGTTGAGCTGTCGGAGTAAAAAACTGTAGCAAACAGACACTTGTCTGGCGTAGGTTAGGAAAACCCTGGCTGAAAAACTTGCCGAGTTTGACCGAGCGGGAATTCGAGCACTCGTGAATGCTCCCGAACTTAACCGAATTATATTCGTTCACATACTTCGGGTATATCGAACAATATATTTGGAGGAACATTTTTGGACTTCACACGATTTCCTACTTTGTCATAGGATATCGACAATAATCCACAACTTTGAGTGAAGAAGCAAAAAAATTAGAAAAATAAATGTCCATAAATGAAGAACAATTAAAACATTCCATGTATACTTAACAACTAACTCAAGCACAACCCACTAGACAGAACCTGGATAAGTGGATGGTGTTGTAAGCTAACAATACCTGAACACACGTGTAAAAGTTTAACGAAAACTCCAAACAACTAGCCGAACAGTTCTCCGTGTACGCACTCAATCTGCACTGCTCCTTATTCGGCAAAATGTTGCTTGGAGTTCGACGAATGCCAAATATGAGCCGATTGGAATAGTCTTTACTCCTGTCACAGAAGAAGCTGATATAGGTAATCCCTACAAAACATTCAAAGAGGTGGACAAAGTTTCATAAGCGTGCCCTTCATGTGTAATATTACTTTTACTATTTTTAGCTGAGTTATAAACAATATACTCCAAAATTATAGTCTTCTTAACGTTTAACTTAGTTAACTTAACATTTCTTAAATAATTTATTGTTTCCACCGTTGACTTGTATATTTTCATTTTATGTTTGCCTTGTTGTTACATAAAATTTGTAATGATCGGCACAAAATAGACTGATCATTTATTATTATTAATTATTATTATTATTATTACTACTACTACTACTACTACTTATTATTATTATTATTTATGGTATGTTGAATGAAAATGTGAGACGGGACTGAGATTCGAACTCGGGACCTTAAGCTTAGCGCGCTCATGCGCTTCCCAACTGCGCCA
>NNCF01126330.1:1550509-1577465 GCA_002313205.1 Laupala kohalensis | reverse complement strand
GAACGGGATGGCGCAGTTGGGAAGCGCATGAGCGCGCTAAGCTTAAGGTCCCGAGTTCGAATCTCAGTCCCGTCTCCCATTTTCATTCAACATAACATAATTAATCTGTTACCAGGCGGTGAGGTTCACCGCAATTCAAGAGATTTCTATGTATTATTACTACTACTACTATTGATTCGTAGTGCCCAACTAAGAAGCGCGTTTGAACTTATTTAGTACTATGATTCATCCTTTCTTCTCAAAATTTATTCATTCGTTCACTGTTTCTTTCTCCGTTCTTCTGTCCATCCTGTGTATTTTCTTTTAAGTTTTTCTCCAAATTTATGTTCGCTTACCAAGCTCCTAAATGTTGTTCTATCTTCAATGGTTTCCTCGGCAATACCAATTTCTTGTAGATCTTCGTGTTTTTCCACTAACCAACTGTTGCGAATTTTCAGGGATAGTGCTATGTTTAGAATTTTCTTTGTCAGCCTGTTGCTATTCATTCTGTGTAGGTGTTCGTAAAATTTTAGTCGCCTCTTCCTATTTGTATCTGTGATCTGTGACTTGATAAATTTCATGTGGTCTCTTTCTCATCCAAATTACATTTTCGCACTTTGGTCCCAGGATTTTTCTGAGAATTTTCCTCTCTTGTTTTTCGATGTGGTTTGTCTGTGACCCGCCGAAAATTACCTGGGTTTAGGATGCATTAAGTGCTTCAGGTTTGATGACTGTGTTGTAGTGTCGTAATTTTGCATTTTTTGTTATAGATTTTTTGTTGTATATGTTCCAGGTTATTTTGTAAGCTCTTTGCAGTTTAGCAGTCTTTCTTTGTTAGCTCCCTGATTTACCCCTTTTGGTTGAATAATTTCGCCTAGATACTTGAATTTATCTACTTGGATGATTTTTTCGAATAATAATAATAATTATTATTATCATCTTTCATTTCTTCACGACTGTCGATGTTATCGTCGGTTTCATTTGTTAGCCAGTCCAGGTTGCAACGAGATTCCTCAGGATGTGAGCTGTTCCCAGTAATGCAATTTCCTGCACTTCATTGTCCTTAGAATTGCCTGGGATCTATACTAGGTTTTCATTAAAATAATTTGTGACTATTCCCAAAGCCTCAACGATAAAAAGATTTACCTCTGTTTTAACACCCCAGATTCTACTCATTTCAATAAAGATACTCATGTATTTCCAATTTTTTCCGCTTCTTTTGATACAACATTATGATCTGAAGGCTTGGATACATCAATCAACAGACATGTTTACTTTCTTTTTGTCTCAGATCTCTCATGACTTCTTTTTATTTTTATTATTATCCTTTTCTTTTTTACATTCTAACAGAATGGTTGATTGTATCCTTTTCTTTTTTACATTCTAACAGAATGGTTGATTGTAATGTACAGGCAGTCTGCCAGATACCTTACAGTACTACTCTTATGATTTGAGATAGAAACTTTCTAACTATGCGACACGTGTTCAACAAAACATACTTCTGTATCCTAGGTGCCAAGAACCCCACATCCAAATTGTCCAAATGTCTCTTCGGGGTCTTAGGCACTATACCAGTTGCAGATATCACAAGAGGAACAGTTTTGACGGTCTCCAGATGAAACAACTCCTTCAATTCTTCAGTCAATTCCGGTTTCTTTCAGGATTGTTTTCCTGTAGCTTCTGTTTGATGTGACTCCGTCTTGCATTGATACTATTAAGCCTTCTTTTTCTGGGAATAATTCTCCGTTCATTAACCACTTAACTGATTCTATTGTATTTATTTTGCTGTTGGTCAGTTGGTTGGGGTAGTTTCCGTGTACTGGATTATCTTGCCAGGATTTTTTGGGTTGGTTGGGGTAGAGGCTCATTCAGGTGACAGGGTGTATAGTTTTTATCACTGGCTGTAATTGCTTGGTGTAGTGATGAGGTATACGCTATGTTCCGGAAAAAACTTATTGAGGATGTATTTATGTCCTTCGTGGAGGTCCTTGATTGGTATACTCTTCCGCCTTGGTTACGTAGCATGAACATTCGTTCTAATGCTGATTTAGGATGGTGTTTATTGTTGCTTGTCATCGTGGTTCTGATTTTCCTCTCTAAATTTTTCAGATTTGTAGTTGACCATTTTATTACCCCAAAGGAATAGGGTAGTATGGAGGATTGCTAATGAGTTTATTGCTTTCGTCGGGTTACGTGAATTAAAATGAGTTTTTGTTGTTATTTCCGTGCTTCTCATGAATTCTTTAGTGATGAATTCTTTGACTATTGTGTGTTCTGTTCCATTTGTTTGCATCATACCCAAGTATTATTATTATTATTATTATTATTATTAATATTCCTTCATTTTTAAACTGGTAAAAGACGAGATATTTGCTCATGCCAAACATTCTCATCCACTACGGGCTTAAAAATTTTCTTATTGTGCGGGTACTATTAAGAATAACTGCATTTTCAATGAAAATGAATAAATTCTTATGTAACTCTAAAATTTCAAAGCTTTCATGGAGGGACTTCGGAATCACACCCGATGCAGACAGAACGATTGGTACAATGTAGCTAGCTTCCACATCTTTTTAATTTCACTACTCAAATCAGAACATTTACTCCTCTTATCATTGATTACTGCCTGAATATTGAGCGTGTTGGGATTGCTACATCAACTAGATCAGCTACACTCATCTCTCTGTCCCGTAACACGTTATTTTATATTTATTTCTATTACTTCTGACAACGAAGTACCCAACAAATTAATAACATAAAAATTTATTCATACAAATATCATTGAACGTAAAACATTCGAAGAAAATCATAGCCATATTTGTCAATGCAATAAACCTCTTATTTCAATAATATCTCCATAAATTGTGAGAAAATAAATAGGTTCTTAAGAGCAAAATATTACGGAAGGTTCCTTCAAGGCTTTCATTTCAATTGAATAATCGATTCCTCATTTTCTCAGACTTCATGGAAATTCGGAGAAAGATCTTAAGTCACGTAGGAGAAAGCAAAGAGCACGCACAGTCTTCCACGAAAGTAAAAATGAAAAGAGGCAACATGCTGCTGGAAACCCAGGTCGAATCTTTGAACTTAAATTACAACCCACGGACATTGAGAGGCGGCTGGCTACTAAGTACGCAAAACGAAATAACAAGATTACGAAAGAACCTATTCCCAAGGGGGGGTGGGGGAAAGTCAGATAAATTAAATCCCCCTTGGCGTACTTAAGGATAGTCCACTAATTTTGAGACCTCTCGATTCCAGCAATGTCCTTTAATTTCCAGTCAAGTAGAAACTCATGAAGCATCTTACAAAAGGCAATTTTGTAACAAGGAAATTTCCGTGCGATGAGGGATGAACTTTGGAAACAAACTTGAACTAGTAATGAATACCGCATCGAGAACTGATGAAAGAAGGTATTAAAATGACAATCCCTTACACCATTGAGAAGGCCTTTTCTTCACTGAAAATTGCTTCTTGACGAGTCAGTCAGCGTCACTCACAGACGCACCTCTTTTCTCTCTTTCGGTCTTCGCAATTACGGGACACTTCTCACGGAGGATGGCGGACTCGAACATCTAATTACCTGCGATTTTCCTTAAAGAAGAGCATTCCTCTGGAAGGTGATCGAGATCAATCGAAAAACTAGGAGCACCAAGACATTCCTTAGAGAATCGATTCTTATTGCTTCCTTTTTTTGAGAAGTATCGGTGTACAAGTAAAGTAAAGTTATCTTAATTCAGAAATTCGGAAGATATATTAATCTGAGGTATCAAATAATTTAACGAACAAGTGAAATATCGTAAATTTAATAAATAATAAGAATAAACAAGGTCGTTAAATATATTTAATAATTTTATTTTTATTTTATTCCTTGTAGTATGAGGATATACTTTGACCCAGATATACTATTCCGAGGCTCCTGACCCGAAAATAATTATAGAGTAACAAAAAATAAAATTTCGGAAATTTATAAAAAATAGTTAGAAAAAATGACTTAAAATTTTCTGATTGCAAAAATGTTTCTCGGAACCTTTTTAAGAAAATTCATTGTACCTTTTTGCTGACGTATTGATAATATTTTCAACAGTTGGTAGCTATGATGGGTGCAATAAATCTCTAGCGTAGTTAACAGGTTTAACTCAATTATTACTATTACACATCATCAACGAAATATCACTTCATCTATTATCAGCCGCATGAAGTACATAAAGAAATGTAGGAAAAATATTCTAATTAGTTCTGTAGATAGAGTGTAAGATATTTCAAATCGTTTATCTACATAATCTATACCATTAATTATCATCATTGAACCAATATTTTTATTACCCTCCACTGAAATATTTCTCAAATAATATCATCATATCACAACTTCTCAGTGAAATATTCGAACTCCAAGACGAAACGAAGTAATGAAGAAAATCGGTCTCTTAAAATTCCAATAAGGCAACAGTTCAAACTATATTCACGCGATATTTCAGAGAACCACGACCAGACTCTTAATTAAATCTTCATCTCACCCGCATAAATTTCTTACGAGCTAATCAACTAATTGGCGTCTTTCATTATAAGTAGCTTAGCAGACTAATTAAATATAATCAAAAACTGAGGGAAAGAAGCACGAAATATTCGTTTCATTTGGCCACGTCTCTGAGGAAAATTACTCCGCAAAATTAAAGCTAGCCTCTCTCAAGCACTTTCAGATCAGAACGGCCGCAAATTAAGTGAATGGCTTTAATGAGCCTCGGATGTTCAGCGATTGTGACGACGCGCAAAGATGCTCGGCTGGTTTTGAAAGTAGCCACCCTTTTGACTCGGAAGAAAGATCGTAACCTCTTTGTGATCGGACCCCTCTCAAGAAATCTTGTGGTTTATGTCCAAAAAAGAAAACGCCGGAAGTTCTGCTCCATGGAAACAAAGTAAAGACTGGATCATAATAACTGCACTGTAAAATATATACTTGATCAACACGTCTTCTTTGAAGAATAGATTACTCCTCGTGGTTCAATAATGTTTATGAAAAGGGGTTAATTTTATGAAATCAAGCTTAATATTTTGCCTCAACGCTTTGGGTCGTGGTTAGGATGATTTGTAAAATAAATTCGAAATTTGTTGTTTCAATGATTCCAATAGTATTTGCAAAATATCAATAGAAAATGTATCTAAAAAACCAACATTCTGAGATTCGAGATCATTTTTCTCCCAAATATTCCAAACATAGAAGCATAGAAAAATATTTCAGATAAAATGTTTCTTTTGATTGTGATAAGTAATGTAAGTATACTAATTCCCAAGTTTGCTAAAACTCTAAGTATCAAAAACTGTTATTCAATAGCTATTAGATTATTTAATTCATTGCCAAATGTAAAATTTTTAACTTAGAATATATTAACTATAAACAAGAAATTAAAGATATGGATTAGGATCAATGTTTTCATATTTGTATATATTATTTGTGTTTTTGTTACTAGTTAAAATTTGTGTAATTGCTCAAACATATTGTCTGTGCTTTTGCCTTTTAAAACTAGCAACAAGACTCTACCGAATCAATAGTTACTGGTTACATGAGTAACAATAAAGGATTACAGTTTTTTAGTGTTTTATTTCTTTTTAGTAAGTTCTAGTATGTAACATTTTTTCTACCAGACCTGCGAACAGGTAATTAATTTACCTCTGTAGGACTTTACTTTGTAAACTTTTCTGGTTTAATGGAAACTAATGTGTTGTTTTTTTAGTTGTCACTTGTTTAGTGGTGATATTCACATAATTTATGGAGATATGAAGAAAATTATTTTGATACGCATTTGTTTCAATCAAAGGACCGAAACATATTTGAGACAAGTCACACAAATATTTTTGATACAGGTTTTAGTTTGTTGATAAGTGTCCGTAGTTTGACAGTAGAATTGTGATACGCGACTTTGAACTCGTATTAATGTGAAATTATAAAAACCAGAAAGTTGAGCACTTTTTGAGCTGCACACTAGTCGCACTTCGATCATTCTTACTTTCATTTCTTATTTGTGCATCAGCATCTATATCTTCATCAGAGTAATAGTTTCTGGAAACAACTAGAAGTGGGAATGAGAAAATTCTGTTCGCACAGAACTTTAATGGATTACGAATGTACTGGTTTTAATGTACAGAATGAAACTAAGGTAGACCTAATCAAGAAAATAATATACATGTAAGCGATAATGATTGATAAGTTGAGGTAAATGGAGAAGGTGGAGCTTGTGAACATAAAGCGTGAGACTGATTTGGCAAAGTGAAAAGTGATCGTGATAGAAGGGAAGGTGATATAAGACACGTGGTTGGGACAGATAAAGATTGTGAAAGAGGTGGGATTTGATGAAGAAACGTTTGTTAGTGAGGAATTAAAAAGAGGCAAGTTTAGCTGTATGAAGGGAGAATTGTGAGCTGGCATACTGTTGTTAATGAGAAGAGGTAGGAGTTCATGAGGAATATTTTTTGAAGAAGGAATCCCTTATAATGATGAGGGGTGTTGATATTCTGAGACGTTGCTGCTGATGATTCGAGTTCGTAATGGTGGTTCAGCTTGGTAAAAATAGTTCGAGTTGGTGATGGTGGTTCGAGTTGGTGATGGTGGTTCGAGTTGGTGATGGCGGTTCGAGTTGGCGATGGTGGTTCCGATTGGTGATGATGGTTCAGATTGGTGATGGTGGTTTGAGTTGATGGTGGTTGGAGTTGGTGATGGCGGTTCGAGTTGGTGATGGCGGTTCGAGTTGGAGATGGCGGTTCGAGTTGGTGATGATGGTTCAGGTTGGTGATGATGGTTCAGTTTGGTGATGTTGGTTCAGATTGGTGATGGTGGTTTGAGTTGATGGTGGTTGGAGTTGGTGATGGTAGTTGAGCTTGGTGATGATGGTTCAGATTGATGATGGTGGTTCGAGTTTGTGGTAACGGTTGGAGTTTGTGATGACGGTTTGAGTTTGTGATGACGGTTTGAGTTTGTGATGACGGTTTGAGTTTGTGATGACGGTTTGAGTTTGTGATGACGGTTCGAGTTGGTGATGACGGTTCGAGTTGGTGATGACGGTTCAAGTTGACCAGAGTAGTTCGAGTTGGTGATAATGAATGTGTTGACGTTGTAGAATTGATCGGAGAACAAATGAGTGGTTCGGAAACACTCGTGAAGGATATCAACAGGTGCAATGATGGATTAGATAGTATTGGTGTAAGTGCAATAATAACAGAATGAAAGAAGGAGATTTCTAGGTTACATAGACAAAAGAGGATGAGAGAATGATGGAAGATGAGGAGGATGTTGGTGATGGTGACTGGAGGAGGGGGAGTGGTGGTGAAACAGCAGCAGCTGATGGTAAAAGAAGAGCTGTATTGATCCTCGTTCTCGAACGCCTCAGGGTCATATCCAGAAGGCTGCAGACGCTGTTTAAAAACCTCCGCAGGAGACACAACCGCTATCCTCTCCCCTGCGTTTACTGGAGTAATCAACTTTGTCTTGATTCAAAAGGATCTACAAATCTCTACAACTTCGGGTATGTAAATGATCAGGTTTCAGTTTCATTTTCTAAGTCATTTAATTCTGATACAATTTTCCTTTAAAAGAAAAAGAAGTACAAATAAGAAACGGTGGAAATCGGAAATGGAATCATTGAGGGAAATCTGCGAAAATGTTTCTTCAAAAGATTAAAGATTCTGAATTTAATACATTGTATTTACTCTCCAGTATCTCAAAATGCAAAAGTGACTTAATAAAAAGGATTGTACGATTGGATTACAATTGTACGATAAAATTAAATCTTAGTACATGCAAATACTATACATAGCAAAAATGTTACTCAATTAGTTTAATTATAAATACAGGTATTTCCATTTAATAATATGATTTTCGAACTGATAAACACATCCATCTCATCCATTACCAGAGAGGAACAGAAACATTTAAAACGTGTGTACCCAGCAGTTAATGTGCGTACCCAAATTAATGGTTTAGCGCCTCCGACCAGCGGTTTTATTGGATTGTATTAAAACCAAGTGTAAGAGCAACATCTCCTTTCCCGCCGAAACAAAAAACTCGCTTTCATTCCAAGTACCAGACGGTTTAAAAGCTTCTGTAGAATCAGTTACACTTTAGTGACCAGGCATAATGGAGGCTAAAAATATGCACACTCTCCCCTTCTTTGGCGTTGATGCAGACAAAGCTACAGTATACAAGTGACGCCTGAGGGCGAAACACAGAGACTGGAAAGGTCTGAGAACTCCCTTCCAAAGTCACAGGAAGGATGAGTCTCCGGCGAATGCAGATATCGACTGAAGAGAAAAAAGAGTGGGTGGGTGGGAAAGTGNNNNGGGGCTGTTGCAGGCAGGTCAAAGGGAGAAAATGAGAGACAAAAGATGAAAACAGAGTGGATGAAAACTTGGAAAAAAGCATGTCTGAAAGGGTGAGGAGATGGCGTCAAAGGGCAATGGTAAGGCGTGGGTTTGGTGGAAGTGAAAAAGAGAAAATCCAAGGGAATTGGATGTACGAGGCTCAGTAAAGAGAAGCGGTTCGGAGATGGTGGCAATAAGAGAGTGTTAATGTAAAAGATCAGAAGAGATACTGGGATGCTTCTGTGGAAGATGTAAATGCTTCATTACCTAATGGTAAACTAATGTCTAGATGAGTATAAGTCGAGTGCATTATGCAATTCTTAATTTAGTCATATTACTTAAACTGTTCATGACAAACCATTATTATATATATNATATATATATATATATATATATATATATATATATATATATATATATATATATATATATATATATATATATATATATATATATATATATATTAAGTTTCAGACCCGAAATAGTCCAGATTCCCGTGGTATTATGTACTCTATGGTCACATCATTGCAATCTGCACTACTGCACTTCAGTCGAAACGGAAACCAGTTTACTGAGTGGGTTTTTCAAATATTACCATTTCAATTAAGTTTTAACATGTTTATTAATTACTTGATGAAAATAAAATATTCGGATCAAATCTGTTTCAAAAAAGGGATGACAACTTTTTCTTATAATTCATGTTCAATCTACTTTAACACGTCGACGAAATGGCTGACATAGTGGGCCAGTTCTGTATTGTAACTGAGTAATAGCGGTATGAGACAATATCATAAACTATACACCAAATAAAATATTCATTGTCTCACGCTATTATCTACAATTTGAGTAAATAAATTGATTAAAATAATTTTGAACTTTCTGTAACTTGAATTTTTTTCTTTCGTATTCTGCGATTCACCTTTACTCATGACTTGTGTGGTTTCATATACGAAAGTCATATCAATTCAAAATCACTTTGATTAAAAACGTACTTGTCACAGGTGAGAATGTGAATTTTGATTTGAAGGATGGTTCGGATCTGAAGGGACAGACGATTTGCATTCATGAGAGTGATGAAACTAAGCGAGTTTTCGCCTCTACTACTTCATGTAGACTCCAAAACTTAAATGGTGAAAAGATGCGAGATTGTCAGCAGAGGCTTATGTAGCAGCAGACCCGTAGGTCTTCACCTTCTATGTATACCGCTTCAATTCATTACGTGCGGAAAAAGGAATATGAAATAGAAAGAAAGAAAACTTGACTTTAAAACAGCAAAAATCATTGGGTCTCACTTAATACAACTATATATATTTTTTTCAAATCAAAGAAATATTATTGAAATTGAAATATTTATAATTGATACTACAATATCTAAACAAATTTTCACTCACTGAGTAAAGTAGAAGTTACACAAAACAATGGCTGTAGTATTTAGACGACGTTTGAAAGTAAAACAAAGTACTTAAAGTAATACATTTCACTACGAAAAAAAAAAAGAACAGTTTTTCTCTCTCATCTCTTGATCAATAACTAATATGAGCACTGAGACACTGATTAGAAATCATAAATTCACACCCTGATATTTTATAATCACATTCATGGCTCAAAACAATTTGAAAGATATTAGAATGAAGAATAAATATTCCCTCCACTCCGCTAATCGAAGAAAAATAGTTTCACAGACAGCATTTTTTTCAATCGCGATGGAACACTTTGATGTGTTTCTTCATTTCGTTGAGGTATGAGAACCTCATCCGCTAACGCATTTTTAAAAGGAAAGAGTAACTACAGCGAATGAACAGCAAGAGAAAGAAGGAAAGAAAGAAAGAACATAGCAGGTGGGTCGTGGTTTTTCTTTGCTCCTCGACGCAACGGCGTTTGCAGAAGCTTACCGGAAAAACGGTGCTAGAAAAAAAACGAACACCCCGTCTCTTCCACTTTCGCTTCTTGACATTTAAAAAAAGCAACAAAAAAAACAGCTACGAACTGAAGAGGAAGTGAATGCATTCTGACATGCTTTTGATGGGCAGTGATAACCGAAGTGATAAGGACCGAAAGCGAAGGAATCCTTCCTTTGTATCAAAAAGAGGGAATCCCCTTCTCGCAAATTACGCGGTGGTACTCAGCTAGTGCAAACAGATTTACTTTTCTTCTGGCGGAGTAATATGAAGAGAATAGCTATGCTACGAAGATAATGGAAAGGGACCTATACAAAGGAGATACAAAAATATACTTTCAGATGAAGTTTTGGAATGATATTACTTATTACATACATTTTTTAAATTTTGGTTCAAGTTCGTATAGTACATAAATTTGAAAAATAGCCTGAATTGCCTCTCACTAAGGGATTCCTGTAATTGCTCCTTCTCATTAATTGAGATTTGAATTCAAGCTAAGAATAAAAAACTAAGGACTGAAAAGTTTTATAATTATAAAAATGATTTATTTTGAACCTAATTAATTCGTACAAGTAGTAAAATAAGTCTGAAAAATGTGTGCGGCTAAATTGTATAAAAAATAATTCGTTTCAACATGCCTCCTAAAAGAAAAAAAAAACAGACCAACGCAGCACAGTTAATGATACGAACCGTGATGATACAAACATTTATGAAAACATAATAGGGGTCCTACAAGAGGGGAAAGAAATATAACATAGAAAGAAGAGAGTTTTACAGAGATCATTGGCTATACGGCTTCCAATTTATACATTTTTTAAACAGTAAATAAATGTTTTATTGTAAGGTTTTAAAACTTTTCGTTGTGTGAAGAGAGAGATAATTGTTAACAAAAAGGTTTCTTCATTACTTGTATTTACACGCAGCACAAAGGAGGTAGGGTGCACTCTTTAATTTTTTTGATTTTTTATTCCCGAGTAAGTTTAACACTTTGAAACTTCATTTGAAATTAAAGGCAAAAACGAGTATGCAGATGAATAATATCCGCAAACTTGAAGGAGAGTAGAAAACATTGTTGTGAATGAAATATACGAATAGATAACACGAATAACCGGATACTTGTTCACATAAGCATGAAAAAGAACCATAACGATTAAATCACGAAAGTGCTATTTAAGTATTCGAGAGTTTTCTTTTACTTATAGACGTTTTAAAGACACTTAAAGTTTCACAACTACAAAGCACACATTGCATGAAACCGTATAAATAACAACACCAAATAATAATAAATTTATTGTCAAAAACAGTACAAGCTGCGTATGACCACGTGGAGGGAAAAAAAACTAATTTACTCTCCGGAAGCAAGCAAGGGACCATCCCATCAATTCCGATCAAGGGCCCTAAGGCAGAGGCGGATTCAAAAATTTCAGCAAAAGTTCCTAGATAAGATAAAAAGTTAGCTGCGAGTTATAATACTAATAGAATGTCAATATGTTTGTAATTTTAAGCAAAAAATTACATGTACAAGTTATTATCGAACTATAGATTATTCTGAGTATAGTGTTTAAAAATCATAAGAATTGAAATAACACTAAATTCACGATTTATTGTTACAATAGACCCGCCCCTAGACAAAGCCTAGAGAACCTGTATGATAAATCCGCCTCTACCCGAAGGAAAACCGGAGAAAAACCCGGGCCAGGATGGGGCTACAGAATTTATGTACACAACCCTGCCAAAGTTGAGTACACATAAAACTAAATTAATATGAGACATAAGACAACACAATCATGCAAGAAAATAGTTTTGGAAATTGTTATAAGTTATTTAAAAAGTGNTACTACAGCAATGGCGTGATAAAGTACAAGACGAATTTAACTTTTATTAAAATCAATAAATTCTTTTACAGTGTAGAAGCACTGGTGCAGGAGGTAGTTTTTAACCGCTGATTTGAATATAATAATAATAATATAATAATAATAATAATAATATTAATAAAATGAGAAATACAAGAGAGTTTTTGTACAATCCACAGTGTAAGAAAATGTGTCGAATCCTTTAGAGAACGCGTAGCGACCTCGGATTAGAAACTGAAACCAACCATAACATATTTAGAGCTATTTACGAAAAAATTCACTTGACTTGACTGTCAAAAATATGAATTTATTTTTCATTTCACATAACGGTGTTTTCTGTACGACATGGATTGTTGCCACCGAATCAATAGTTCATTCAAATATATCAATTCATAATGATAAACTAATTAGTGTCAATAAAACACAAGTTAATAGTTATTGGAAAGTATGGACTCTCTCGTGAGTCGCAAATAATAATAATAATAATAATTTTAAAAAAGTGTTTCCCCGAGCCTCATGACGATTCCCTTTCATCTCTTTGTCTTTCATCTATTCCCCTGTAGTTACATTCCGCGCGAGTACACATCCCACAACGAGCGTCTCCCAAATCATCTCTCTCGATAAACGAAAGCGATATCGTCACAGATCGTATCTCGACAGCAGAATGTATATGACATGGAGAGAGAGAGAGAGAGAGAAAAGAGGCTGACCATTCGACGCAACTTATTTCTGATCGCTGCTCGCACTCCCTCGGATTTGACACAAAATACACGACAGATGAAACTCTGCTGACGTCAACGAATTCACGGACTCAGCAGTAAATCGAGAAAAGTTTTTTTGTTGTTTTTTTTGTTTTCAATAACGGAACGACTACTATGGAATGATGGTCCACTCGTTTATGTAGCATCGGGGGTAATGTTACGGATTCATGCTTCCCTCAAGAAACCTCCGCACGAGTCTGTCTGGACTGATGACCGTCATAAGAACAAACGCATTAAACACGCGCTCATTACTTTTCAACATGTGACGAGCCGTGACGTAGAGTGCGTGACTGTGCTAACATATCTTTACGCCGTCAAACATGGACGGAGTCAAGAGAGGGGAACAGGGAGAGGCATTTGTCCGCTCTCCTCGAATAGTCAAAAGAACAAAATAAAAGGAAAATAATAATAATAATAATAATATAATAATAATAACAGAAAGATATCTTCGAGGATTGGTCAACAAAAGAAAAAGATTCTTTCTTTTACAACACCAATGTTTCGGCAATTTATTTTACCTTCATCAGGGCTACAATGAACATACACAATTTACATTATTTATAGTACACTTTGAAACATCTTATTAATACAAATAATATATCGATGATCAATCCCTATCTAACTATGAAAACTGTTACAAACACATACCCAAAAAATCTTATTATACAAAACCACATACCTGAATGCTATGGAACCACACCATCATCAATAACCTCTAGCCATATAGAGATGTAGTGTGTTCAGAGGTTACATAGTGCCGGTAGTAATGACCTCTACAGGAGTAACCCCTATCTCCCTCCACAATAGTATTAGCATGTTAAAATTGCGTAAGACCATTTATGTACAACTTCAGAAAGCTGCTTTGCTCAACACATCAAGAATAGTCAGAAATTTTTTGGATCATCCAGAGTGAGTGTGCTTGGTGCGGTCTGTACCTCACTACGACCTGCAGAGAAAGTTGAGATCCTAAACGGAATAAAATAATAATAATAGTAATAAAGTACACTGACCTTGCTTCGAAATTTGGGACATGTGGAAATATGACAGAATGAGAATAATCCCAATAATAGTACACGGGAGTAGTACTCAAGAACCTGTTCAAATAGTTGCAAGAACCGGAACTCAAGCCACAAAACTTCCAACTCATACAAAAATCAATTATCCTAAACTCGCCTCGCATAGTTCAGCGATTCTTATATATGTGATGTCCGATGATAACACCTTGATATTTCTCTCCAAACAAAATTACCATAAATGTGGTTAAGACGAGTCTCCGACTCCTTCAACCACAAGAAAACCGACAGAAAGTCGTGAACAAGATGGAAAATAATAACAATAATCCCATCGTCACCCGGAGTTTTCTCTTTTTTTCATTCGGGAAGGGATGGATATTTATACAGACACTCTAGACTCTTGCCTAGGAGCGACATCTATTGAAATAATAAATCTCAAATTAAGAGCTTTTTTAATAGTTACGATTTACAAACAATATTTTCCGAATAACCGATAGTTTACAATTATACTTTCTAGGGAAATAACTTTTTTGTGTATTATTACATACAAATTTGTTTATATTCTGTTAATATTATAACACGAACCAAACAACGTTTATCCTTATTTTAGGGGAGTGCTGAAATGTTAAAGCCACCTCTATCTTAAGAGTCCTTGATCGGAATTGATGGGATCCCTTTCTTGCTTTCGGAGAGGAGTTGTCCTCCATGTGGTCTGGCGCAGTTTGAAACTGCTCTTCTGACAGTAAACTTATTATTATAGTAAAATATGGTTGCCTTTCAAATTTTCCAGGTGAAAATCACACAATATTGTCAATAAATTCATTTCCAAATCTGACATACATTTCATTAATTTGTAATATCTAAATGGATAATGTATTATGTGTGGCGATATCGCCATTATTCAGCATTTTGTCTAATAAACCTCCAATCCAGATCGGTTGGTTATCTGGCGAACTCCGCGACCTCAAGTAACTGTGTTGTGAGTTTGTGTCATGCTTCAGCGCACTTATTGCTGAGATGAGATTACTTTGCCCCGAAATACGTCAAGATCTTGCCCGCGATGTCCAAAAACAACATTAGGTATGTCCTTGCTGTCCAACAAAGGCAGGCGTTGCAAGAGTTACTTCGCAAAAGTAAAAACATAATTCTTGAATTACACAAAAACGGATTAGTTATTTCAGTTCGGTATATCTGGTTGAGTGTGGTCCAAGAACTTCTAAAACTTGCAGTGATATTTTCTCTTTTCTTCTACAAGTATGCTAGTTCCCTAGTCATGGTTAGGTGGAGGAGCGGGTTCAAAGGCCTGAACATGGCCATAAGCTATGGAATAAGAAAATAAATATATTTTTCCAATTATTTATCAAAGTTTCAATAGAAGCTTCTTTTAAATTTCTTTATTCTCATTATACGCATACCCGGCATGTGTGGTGGACTATCGTGTCGGAATTGTATTTCTCCTCAATAGTCGGCATCTGCGAGCGTCTCAAAGGAAACTGCCGCTGCCACCAGCCCCGCCGTCGAAAGCAAGATGGCGCGCGCGCGTAACGCGCCCATTAAGCGACCGGGAGCTGCGGGCCGCCTCCGTCATCGCAGCGGGCACTCGGAGGCACATCTCGCGGCGGGTGGCTGCGACGGCGGCGGCGGCGCTGCGGTAGGTCTCCGCGTCCCGCCACCCCCGCAGGGACGGGGATGAAGGCAAACGCGGGGTACACAAAAGGATAGGGGGGGAGCCCCCATAAATAACCTCAGCGCGCGCCGCGACCGCGGACTGAATCCGCCGCAGGACGTGACCGGTCATACGCGTGTCGCCTCGGGGCCACCACCCCTTCTACTTCACGCTTTTCCACCCCCTTTCCACCCCCACCCCCCCATCATCTCACGCGAGTCGTATCCCCAACTGTACTCGTTCCCCGACGCCGTCGACCGTGTCAAAGAGCTGTCGTTAATATTTCAACTGAGCTGTCGTTATGCGTTGCCACTTGGTGTGCAGCCGACGGTTGTATTGCCTGTGAAGACGTGCGCAAGAGGATGTTGAGGGATGGCGTTACAGGAAGCGGCGCAGGAGAGAGACCGAGGCAATGATATTTACACGGCCTTCTGTGAAACATTGTGCTTCTCTCATGTCTGTAAATTGGAACAGCATATACTCAACAGTTCACTCGTGCGGACATTATTTTTCCATATATGTATCGAAAAAATAATGTCCGCATGAGTTGCCTAAACGGTTGAGTGAATGAGTGGACATTCTTCTCACTCTTGTGAATCTACGTACAAATGATTCACCGAATATACTATAACTTGAACAAATTTTGAGTAAAGAAGGATACGAATACAATATGATTGTATTAGTGGTCTTTAAAATAGGAAAAAAAGTTCTCAGTGGGCGCCAGGAAACTGCATATTTTCTTTTGCAAAGATTAAATTATAAATCTCAAAATTTTACTTTTATTTAAATCATAGTACAGAATATAACTCATATGGACATGATTCACATATTTGATTGAGCGCTTGATGGAATAGACGGTGTCAGTAAGCCTTCTTTTGAACGAATCGCTAAACATAAATCGGTTACGTGGGATTTGCTATAATTATTAATTGATTTTTGTTCACTTATATTATTAAAATTATATCAATATTATTGTTGAACGTTTTCGGTAACTTTCGTAAAGTTTGCTTTATTAACAGTCACGTATTACTCCAAATAAATACTTTCCATCCTTCAAAGTATTGAGATAATAGACAACCAAACAAGGAAATAACAATCCTCATAAATGTTGCCTAGTGGGAGGCGGTAATTCAAGATAATATTTAACTACGTAACTTATCAATATACGATATTAATGGAAAATAAACTCACAAAATAAAGGTAATGTGGCATCCAGATAAATTTTGATAAAGTTATAAAATAAGAAACTGAAAACACTGGTGATTTTAAGGCCAAAAAATCTCAACCAAATATTTTCTTTCTTTCATCATGGAAGGGGTCAAAACGAAAAATGAGATTTTTGTGAATATAGCAATTACATTATGACTGCATAACGCGAAATATTACTGTCAGTGTCCATGTAAATTCCATCCGCGTTCCTCCATCTGCTTACACTGCGCTTCAATGAATTGTTAATTCTGAATTGAGGCCACACACTAATAGAACACATTTTGTACAGAGCGGAGGCTGAAATATAGCTTGACTCTACGAAGTACATAATGTCCCCTCCCAATTCCCAGCAACCACATAAATTTCCGTATTTTACTATGAAAATTTCAATTTCGCGTATAAATATTCATAAATTACAAAAAACAATGCTCCTGAATTCAACATTTGCTGGAATCACAGAACGAATATCATTTCAACATTTACAGACGGACAATTTGCTCGTGGCGTAGTAAGTTAAACTAAATAATATCCCAACGCAATTTTTGAGTCATTTAATTCACGAACGTTTCCAGCAGAGATATTTACTTAATATTTAAAAATGCGAGATACAAACCAAAAGTCATAGGATACTAAAAGTTCAATATTGAAGTTCGACCAGAATTCGATGTAAACGCAGAGAATTTGTATTTTAGTCGCGCGTGGTAAAAAAGAAACGATGTTCCCGCAAATCAGAATTTATTTTCATATTAATTTCAAATATTTATTTTAATTGAAGATCGTATCAGATTAAGAGAAGTGTGTATAAATAACATCACTCACTTTGGATACATTACATTTGGTTGGAAAGTAAAATATCACTTATTGAAGCGTACTCAAATTTTGGCATTGAATAATGCGACATAATTTCTTTTCATCTGCATCCAAGTTTAAAAAAGAGGTGATAAAAGAGAGTAAATGAATTTTTGAAAGAGTTAAATATATATTTATAATTCTGGATATATTTTTTAATTTATAGATTTAAATTTTTATGAATGTTTATTGGGATTTATAATATTATTGGTGGACTAAACCCGTGCTTTTACATCGCACGGGACATTGAATTAAACTAACATTCTGTAAGGTAATATTACTTTTATTTAGCAAGACTATTTTATTTATCTGGATAATATGGCCAATCCCCCACCTGCAAGTTATGGGCAAGTTTCACTGATTTAATATTTAGCAATAACAATGAAAAAAGGACATCAGAACAGTTATGAATAGTATATATGATAACACACAATTGAGCACCAGTAACTCAGTCATGTCCTTTCCAAATAAATGGGTCAAATAGTTTCTTCTCTAGATTAAATTTTAAATACTTATCTCGACAAGGAAATTGTGAAAAATAAATCAATAGGAATTCCTAGATTCCTTCTTTTAATGCTCTAACGTACAATGTTTCATTAGCGTGATTTGCTCCGTACAATTACGCGGAAAGGGAACGAGAAATCTGGGGGACATACTATTTTTTCGAAGTTCAAATTTGTAGCCAAGGACTCATAATTGTGAATCCTTTTAATCCTCTTTGACCCGATGTATTCCATCGATAGTATTGAAAAATAAATGTACCATATAAGCAGTGGAGGGACTACTTTATGGAGGGATAATGAAGACGAAAAGAGAGTCGAAACCGGAACCCCTCCAATACACTCATGAAGTCGGCGTCAATGTTTACTTCCGTACAACGCATTTTCTTCTTCAGGGTATGATTCCATTTCCCACAGTGACCGTCCCTGTTCAGCTAACCACTCCTGTCTTCACTGGGTCACAAAGCGAGCATCGTTCTGCTCCAAGCGGGTTCCTCTCGTCCGTCTCCCGTACGCACCCACGTCGGTCAACTACAGGGCGCCGTGGCGCTGACCTACGCTGACCGGCGGTCGCTGACCTCCGTACACAACGCATTCTCGCCATGAGAGAACATGGACGACAATAACTGGAACAATTTGCTTCGTGGTCAAAGGTAGTATTTTATGGGGAAGAATGAGAGAGATCCGCATAAGATGAGTCGGTTTCGCGAAGGGTTGTTAATGACGTCAGCGTCGAAGTCTTCCAATTGAACAAATGTACAGAAGTTCAAATTGTAAGTTACAAATATAATGTATTAATCTTCGTAAGTTTTTACTTCAACATTAAACACCATTTCATAATTGATTGGTATGTTTTATAACACATTATTTTCCATAAATGAAGATTAGACAATTTTAGAAGTACCCCTTTCGAGCCTATTTCAAATTCCACGACACAGTAGTGCATCACACTACTAATACTTCTTTCCAGTTCGTTCTCTTAACATAGTATTAAGAAATGTCGTGAGAATTCTAAAACTTCTATTTTACAATTGTACCATCTTTGCTGATAAATTTGTGTTAAGATATTTGTTTTATTTGTGCCAAAAATTGTTGACCATATTTAGAGCTTATTTACCTCCGAAGAAAATTATTGCAGGAAAATATTGTCCAAATATGAGTACTCATATCTATCGTGAGTTGTAAATAAATTATGAGCTCTATAAGAGGTTATACGGTAATTTGATTGAAGAAATAAATTCTGTTTTAAATAAGACTAAAACGTTTGTTGCGTCGAATTTCTTTTTATTTAGATATCGTTGGGAACTTCAGTTGTTGTAACATTTCAACATCTAGAATGGGTAAGCTTTCTCAACATTCTGCTACCATAACTGGTGTTGCAGCTGAAGCGTTGAAGGGTAGGATTAAGAACCTCGCTGATGACCAGCACTGTCCAGTTGCTGTCTACAACTGCTCAGCGACACAGAGAATCTTTCTGGCAAACCAAGTACTTAGCAGTCTACGCAACAATCCTAGTCTCTGGGTTTAAAACTACACTTAATGGTTTGATTACTTTTAAAGGGTGTGCAAGGACAGAATAAATGCATTGCTGAAGGAGGACGTATTTTGATCATAAGAACAAGACGAATATTAAGGTTACAACGTAGGAAAGAGATGCGTTGTACATTACATTATAATAAATAGTAACCTTCGGGTAGAGGTGGAATTTTTATAGACTCGCTAGGCTCTTGCCTAGGGGTGGTTTATTGAAATAATTATTCGCGAATCTAGTGTTATTTAATAGTAACGATTTATCAACAATACTTTCCGAAAAGATATATAGCTTGATAATAATACGTACAGATGAAATTATTTTTTGTGTGTTTTATTAAATAAAAATTTGTTGGTATTATGTTATTACTATAAAACGTGCCAAACTGTTTTTATTGTTAGGAGTGTATTGAAATGTTGAATCCGCCTCTACCTTAGGGCCCTTGATCGGAATTGATGGGATGGTCCTTTGCTTGCTTCCACAGAGTAAATTAGTTTATTGTCCTCCACGTAGTCATACGTAGTTTGTAACGTTTTTTGACCATAAAATTTATTTAACCTCAAAGAAAATACACGAAAAACGGCTGATGATCTGCTAGCACACTTTGCTGCAATCTTCTCTTCATCATTAACTGGAGGAACAGGTTTGGATGTGAGATCCAAACACAGAGGAGGAAAGAATTGCTCCAAACCTTTGGATATGACATCCCAATTTTTGAATGTGTTCTTAAATTTTGGAACCAGACTATAAGATTAGTATGTTATATCCAATTGCTTGGAGAATTCCTTTCCTTCTTCTGAACTCATAACACACATCCATAGAGTTTTCTCTGACGATATTTTCATTTTGACATAGCTCAAGAAATTTACTCTCCAAAATATCGTAAGTAATCCATTCCAACTCAGTTGTTGTACAGTCCACATTATTCTAATTTCCTCTCGTTAAGACCAAGCGTGGAAGGTAGCATCCAAGTCGTTGCGCGTTCGTGTGTTTATTCGAGCGACTCCCGCTCTCCGACGCATCCGCGAAAGTCTCTTGGGAACAGAGCGTGCCTTTATCGGCACCGCGAGTCAATGATCGACGGCCGTCGTGTTTGCGCGTCGCAGCACAGCGCCGCGCCGGGTGAAACAGCGGCCTCCGTGTGCTGTCAAGNATATATATATATATATATATATATATATATATATATATATATATATATATATATATATATATATATATATATATATATATATATATATATATATAAGCAAGTAATTATATTTAATTCTAATTTAGCATATTGATGCTCGATGTGACAGTCCAAACGACAGAAAATGAAGTTAGATGCGGGTTATGGACATGAAAAGGAGATTCATGCTCTTTTCTAATCATTTAAACTCCAGTAATTATATAAATCAGCATGAAAATATTCTAAATTCGTATTAGTTTCAATATTAGGTTAGCAGAATATATTATATTTTTCAATGAAATTAATTATAGTAGAGATTACCTGGTAATGGAGTCTGTTCGTCGAAATTTTACTTCCATAATTTCTGCCTTAAATTATCTAGTTTTAATTTAAAAGTACAAAACTTTTGTTTGAATTTAATTTTTCGATATGTCAATTACTTTTTCAACATAGGTTTTTGTAATATATTTCTAAGTGAATGATTATTTCTATTTATAAATTATACTTGACCTAAGTAAATAAACCTTGAATTATTTCTAAGTACATACGTCTGATGAAACTCCCGCGTCGTTGAAAAACCGACACTCCCATTGCGCATTTTTATTTCGAGCGCTGTCTCCTAAACAGCTTCTTTTTCGTGTACAACCGCGATGTGGTCAACCTTTCCTGACTTGTGTGTGGGCAACGCCAGCAGCGGTGGTGATAGTGGTGGTTATCTTGACCCGTGACTGAGCACCCGTCCGCATGGGATGTTTGGAAAGCGCGTGCTCTTCATGGTCTCAGGCACTTCGCGATCCACCGAGTCCACTTTGGAACGTCGAGTAGCGCTCCACCAAAGACACGTTGTCCACAGAGAGAGAGCTTGGCCCGGTTTCTCAACAAGCCGTACATGGAATCGTCATTAACACTGTTCAAACGCAACAGGGGATTTCATTGTTTTATTGTCTTACTTCGAGCGAATCAATGGGGAGACAACCTGGCTTTCATTTATAACGGAGCATGATATTAGAAATTATAGTACGTAATATAAGTGGTGATTCAAATATTTAAATTCGCGAATTACTACTTACATATACTAAAAATCTTCTCAGGAAACTTATTCCCGTCACCCACAGTCATAAGAAATATGCCTCTTAAGAAAATATTTAGAATAAAAATATTTATAAGAAAAAACATAATTATTAATAATGTTAAATTTCACGATGTAATCAATATTTATTTTTAAAGTGACTTCTTTGTAGCTCCCTTACAATGACCCGAGGGGAGTGTGGGAACGTTGAGCTCTGTGTCAATAATAATTTGACCCTACTTTGAGATTTGTATTATTACTAAACCTGTTGCAGCTGAAGATCTTATGGTCATTGACGCGCCTATAATTTATTTCAAATGAAACAAATCGTTGCTTCTGTGATGCAAGGTTTTAATAATAAAGTTTTAAAATTATAGTTCGTTTGAAAAAGCTGTCTCAGCTATATTATTAAAAATCTTTATTCACTCAGTATACCACAAAATCCAAAATTTTTCTCCAAAACCTGATATAACACAGCATTAAAAACTCAGCAAAAGTGCTACGGAAAACTTAGTAACTCTTCAAGACGAGGATCAAAATGTTTTTATACACTGGAATAAAATAACTCACTGTAAAAATCTAAATAGCCTAATAGACAGAAATTTCTCAATTTCATAATCTTTCCCCGTTTTTCTTTTATTACACATTATTGTTTTGTATATTAAATTAATATTTAATAAATCTCAGAATTTGTGGTGTGAAAAGGTTGGTATAATAATGCACGACTAACTCGATTTTAATTCTAAACTTCCTGCAATCACATGTCAACTATATGAAATATATTACTATCGACATTGTTCTCGTCTACTATTATTGCTATTGCACTGAAATATTTATTTCGAACTTGCTTGAAGATAATTTCATTGAATATCGCAAGTTCGAAACGTCATACCGAATTTAGGATTCAAATCTTGCGAAATAATTGAGAAATATCTTTAAGACTTTGACAACGAGTAACACGATCAGCTGTAGAACTGGATACTTATCAGTGGAAAGGTGCAAAGAGCCATGGTGAATTGTACATCTTTGGGGCAAAGTCCACAGAAGACTATAAATACTTCCCAAGACCATTACACAATAGCAGCAGTACAAAGATCCTGGCCAATTTCTTAAGAGAGGTGCAATGTGCCATTCATTTGTTTAACGTACGATGGATTTGAAGTTGAAGGAGGGAAACAATTTATAAGTATGGATTAACTTACTAGTACAATTTATAAGTGTAAGAGAAGTAACTTATTCTGCGATTTTGGGAAGTGTAGAGGGGTATCATATAGTGAACTGGTCATAAAACTCCGGTACTGAAGAAAAGGAAACGTGTTAAAGATACGGTCTTCAATGTTCCAAGTTATCTCATTTGTTAAGTCAATTACGACCGAAAAGAAGAAATATCATTATTTGCCTAAAGCAGCTCTAAAAAAAAAAAAAAAAATAAAAAATAAAAAAAAAAAAAAAATAAAAAAATAAAAAAGAGAAAAAAAGTGGCGCAAATCGCTATGAAAATGAGATTGGACTTAGCACCTTTCACAAATTGTTTTTCTTTTTCTTTAATGTCATAGATATCATGAAACATTCACTTCGTTTGAAAAAGAGTTACAATTTGTTTCTATTTTTAAAATTTGAAGAATAAAGAAAGAAAAATGTCGATATAGATAGCTTTTTTATAATAACTTTGTGTTCACAAGTTTGGCACTTGGCACATTTTTACAGATAAGCATCTTATTATATAAGAAACCATTTGCAAAGCAATAAAGGTACTCCCAAATATCAAAAGCCTTTTTCAATGGAAAAAAAATTTCAATGACAAAGTTTAATCAATACATTTAAGGTAGCACTAGCGTATATATAATTAAATCACTAAAATATCTCAAATCGGCGTAAAAAAAACAGAACAGGTAAATAAATTGTGATTTCACGTGAAAAACATCTCTCGGACCATTTAAATGAAAAATTTGCTATTATATCTGCCGGTTTAACACATTTCGTTTGGCGAACACGGGACCCCGAACTGAGTCTGGCATTACTTCCACTTACTTGTGCCATGCTCCTTCCTTTCTCTTTTCTGACCTTCCTTGGTCACTTCTTCGTTCTTTTCGATCCCGACGCTATTAGGGCTAGGGTATCTTTCATTTTCCTCTTTGTTTTTCTTTCTTTTTTAAAAAATGATTTAAGTAATGTTGATATTTGAGTTTTGAGTTATATTTCAGGAGGGTTTTTACTGGGTATGGTTCAGTCATTCGGCAAATCCCTCACGCGGGGAGAGTCATGTTGGTTCTCCCTAGTGCGTAACAACATTTTCCGTACCTGTACAAGTTATGAGGGCTCTAATGACCTCCATGTCGACGAACCCTAAAGCCCCACAAAAAGAGAAACACATTTCATTTTATGGAGAAAACACTTAATTTCCAAAAACAACTTACTTTGAAATCACAAATTTTTTCCGAGATGATATACGTAAATCAGGAATCGGTGGCGCTCGGTCGACATACTTCTATATACTCTTTATATACTTCAAACGAGTCAAACGAGCTCCTAAATACTGTTTGTACTATACTAGTAACTGATAGATACAAATCAAATATATTTTCTCTTCATTATAATTCATGTTGTCCTGTTTTAAAATAATTACAATAATTTAAAAAAAAACATACATCTCCGTGATTTGGGAGTACTGTCCCACCTCGATCGAAAGAAACCATCGAAAGTTCACGGAGTGAACGAACCTCCATCAGAACCCATTCCTTTCCTTAAAGAGGAGCTACGACGCTGTTCTGCTCCGTTCCCATAGCAACCGCCGACTTCCCTTCCTCCCCGTCACTCTGCAACGCGATACCCGCCTCGCCGATCCGACAGTGCGCGCCGTTTTCAGTCGGAGGGTGCACACCCCTTTACCAGGTGTCTGTGGTGAATATGGGGCGCCGCAGTGAACTGGCGGGGGAGGAAGAGGAGGGGGGAGGGGGTAACGGCAATGTGGGTGGTGAGAGCGGCATGGATCTCTGGTATCCCAGTGGCCCCGTTTCCCCAGCATCGGCAGCAGCTTTAATTCTGTCAAAGGAAGGTGCTCGCTTTAGTCGTTCCGTCGACTGCCACGATCTGGTTGGTTGGTTGGTTGGATGAGCGAGTGTTTCGTGGGAATTATCACGTCACTCGGATATTCGAGACGAAAGCAGAGCAACTGCAATTGCTCTTCTATAGAATTTACTACACAAATGAAACAAAAAAAGGAGCACGTCCACGAACTACAGGTCCTGAATTTTTTTTCTTTGTACATTGCAACTGTGCTTTCGCATATCACCGTGCATTTTTTACATTTTTTAATACCTTGCACTATTAACACAACAAATTAATGAAAAAAACACACAGGTTTGGAACTCGTTACATAGTGCATTTCACTGAAGGTTACTGAAATAAAAATGATTAATTAATTTAATTATGTTCGTATAACTGTTTACATAAAAATGTTTCATTGAAGACCCTTTGTACACATAATTGGTTTCTCATTCATGTCGTTCCTGAACAAAATATTAAATAATGTGTGAAATTATTAAAGATGGAGATGAAATGATTGGAAAAAGAAAATTATTGTTTGTTAAATTTCTAGAGATTATGAAAACTTTTATTGTAACAAACATTTAAGTCACATGACTACATAAAATCCCATAAAAGGACCACTTATAATTTTCGGACAAAAATAAGTTTTGTCCCAAAAGTAAGTCTATTTTAAACATTTTACAAATATTTAATACCCATGTTACTATGTTACAATACCCATGGTACATTAGTAGTTAAAGAGTTATGCTACTTCATACCGATTTTATATTATTGGATATTAGATCATATGTTATTTCATTATTTGTTTCGAGATGTCATAGAGCATATTTATTTCAATATTTGACAAACGTGTGAAGAATTTCAGACTGCATCATCCCGATTTTCTTGCTAGAGCTATTTTACTCCAAAACAGGCGTTAGAAGGTTCGTTATTTATTCTGGGTCCTTATGCTACGAATGGCTCTTACAAAATATTGTTCAAATTTTCATTAAAATTTCGACAACATTATTTCGTCAAGGTACCATTTCTACGAATCTGGTCTTAGGTCCCACATTTTATTGGGAAGACCTTGCTGGATAATTTGATCTCATGCAGGTATACTAGCTGCCTGGTAACCTTCCAGGTAAACTAGCTTAACCATTATATAGAGGGCAGTTTTCAAAATATTTTGTGTTATACTATTTCGTAAATAATATACTGAATATAAAGTATGAATAAGATATTCAAAATCCAGTATGGATGAAGATTTATCATTGGTTCTGGAATAAGTACATAAAGACACTATTCGGTAGTTGAACCATTTTATATGAAAACTTTTCGTTACCAAGGACTATAATTTATGCACGTAGATAGAGTGTACAACATATTGCAACATCTGTATGCAATATAAGTCAATTTACATTACTAACTGTAATATAATATATTTTTTAATCCTTCTTATAATTTTCCGATAAAAAACTTAAAGTCGTCCGATTAAATATTTTCAAAATTCGAATCATTTGTTCATAATAATGTTCATAATATTCATAAGAAATACATATTTTGCTTGTTTGATTGAATTAATACTCACCATGAATTCTCAGAAGTACATCATGATATATATGAATTATTTATAATTATAATCGATTTGTATTTCGTGGTATTGGTGTATACATAATCTCAGTGTTCCCATTTTATCCCCCAGTTTTCTTCGGTTAATCGCAGGTAATTTTGATTGAAGTGGACTCTTAATTCCTTGGTTGCTCGAAAGAACAGAGGAGTTATTCTCGTCGTGTTGGTAAATTTTTACTGCTAATACTTAATAAATTATTAATTTATTTTATGAATCACACTCGCGAGAAGTTTCGATGGCAGGGTTTCTCAGAAAAACAACTCACAGAACAGACTCGAAAATCCGAGTCCGCCAATTAATTAGTTCGCTAATGAATTTCACACTTAGTACCCGAACAAGAGACCTATGGAAGAAGGAGGCCTTTGCAACAGACAGAGAGCACTGGGCCCAGCAGCAGTAAGGAGTCGTTTCCGTTTCCGCTTAGGTCTCTCTGCGGCCGCTGTCG
>NNCF01126330.1:1522682-1550483 GCA_002313205.1 Laupala kohalensis | reverse complement strand
CCCCCCCCACTCGCCACCCCGACTGTTTTAAACACTTTACGGCAGTTGGTCGGCAAACTTAGGCGTCGGCACGGGTGTTACAGCGAAGTTTTTTTTAGCTGGGTCGTGTTATGGACAGGCTGGATGCCCGGCGATCTCAACACTATTGCGCCACCAATGCCCGCTTACTCACCGGTATTGGAGTTTTCCAGATGTTCCGGTGGCATTGGTATTTGCCGTTGTCTCGGCTTACGTCACACACAATTCTGGTCTTCCTCGGTAGCTTTATTGTTGTTGAGATATTCGTTCAGCGCACGATCCTATCACGGGGAACGAGCGACTGCTAATAAAAGACGGAAATATTCGTTTTAGCATTTAATATAGAAGACTTGGCAAAATTCTTAGAAATTAAAACAAATATCGGTTAAAATCAACTTAAAAGTTTTTCTAAAAAACAATATTTAAACATTTATTGGCAAGTATTAAAATAACATAAATTAAATCGTGTTGGAAAGGTACTATAAACATAAATAAATGAAATAATCATTATAATTAATCCATGTTGGCGTGGAATAAACATTTTCGAAAGGGGAGGATGCGACTAATAAACTACTATTCCAGGAGTGAAATGTCTTTAACGAAACAAAGTAAGTGATTCTGAACTATCTCTTTGTATCTGGTAGATGCTGAAACGCTACTCAGATGATCTTCTTCTTCTTCCTAGCCTTTTTTCCCACTTAATGTGGGGTCGGCTCAGATGGGGGTGGATATGATGCTTCTTAGGATTTTTGGCTGGGGAATACTCGTGCCGAATGCCCTTTCTGACGCACCTCCCCTGAAGCGGTGATTTATGAAATGAAATGGGTGTGAATGATTATGAGTGAATGTTGTGGTGGAATGATAGGCAGGGGAAACGGGAGAACCCCGAGAAAACCTGCCGCGAACACCGCTCCACCACCTCGGATTCTACTTGGATCGGACCGGGTTTGAACCGGCGTCCCCAGAGGTAGAAGGCGAGCGCGTTACACACTGCGCCACGGGTCGCCTAAACGCTACTCAGATGATACCTTTAGAAAATTACTGACCCACTGTCCTAATACTTCGAGAACCATTTTTCACTTGCAGATGTATTATCTATGGTCTGTATTCTATTAACGAGTTAGACACAATTTAGAATACTTTAAAAGCGAAGACAATTCTTGTCCATATAAAAATAATTTAAATGATTTTTCGAAACTTTAGCTAGTGAAGATAAAATAAAATTGCACTTATAGTAATTGCCTTTAACTTCTCAAAATGCAATAAAAAAAACTTAATATTTTGTCACACATTTTAATGTAACCACAAATAGTAAGAAACAAAATAACAAATAAAACGGTAAGAAGAACTATTGACGATGACCAAAGATGAGAAATAAGTTATGTATTCTCATTAGATATTAAATATACGTTGACTTCCCATCAAAATTTAAAAAAGTATACAGTCCTCTTATAAACTCTCACTTACGAATACAGAGTCATTTCAATGAACATTCCCCTAAAAAATTCATTTTTGCCTGTTTCTTTTGCAGTACGGTCATAAAGAAGTTAAAAGTATTCAACATTGCTTTTTCAAATATCCTAGATGAATAATAAACCTTGGTTTATCGAGTTTAAAAGAATTGGGATTGTGCGGTATTTTGCTGAAACATTCTGTAACTTTCATCTTTGGCAACAGTTCACAGTGAGACTTACCTACACAAGTCTTCTCAGAACGACGTTTCGCATCAAGCTTTTTCTCATACACATTCCAACACACGCAGTCCACAAAAATAGACGTTATGGCGTAATCTGCTTTCGATGCATAAAACTATAAAAATTAATTAGTTACGGTTTTCGGACAAAAATAAAAGCGTATTTTGCACTTTAGTTTCTCTATTTTTACTTGATTTTCTTAGAAGATACCCAATGGAATTCAAACATATAGACAAGTGACAAACTCGAATTTTGTAATTTACTCTAAACTGTAGTGTACTATTACCACTTTTCTAACAACAGTGTAACACGTACAAGTTGTCGGAATATATATATATATATATATATATATATATATATATAATGTTGTAAAATAAATACCTCTCGATTATATGTTCATTCTATACCATCTTTATTTTCTTCGTGTAGAATTCTTCTACCATTTTGTCATACTGCAATTTCTTTATGCATTAAAAAATACAATTTCTGAACTCCCTAAAAATACGTCTGTGTAACGTTGTGTACTGTTGAATCAATATAGTGAGCGCTCTACCAAAGCATTTCAAAGTAATTTCTCAAAAAGCGTTTTAGGAGTTACGTCCTTTTAAAGAGTATTAAATGTTGGACTGAAGATAAAAAAAATATAGTTTCATAAAATTATATAAGGGGCGTATCCCAAACGAATAAAACTATCGAAGGAAGTCGATAAATTTTGGGTTTTAGAATATTTCTTTTCTAGAGCTTCAACTCATGAGGGAATAATTGCATCTTTGAAAGCTCTGAAACTGTAAATACATCCGCAGTTAAAACGTACAGTTAATAACGTCAAATGAATAGCCTTGTGTTCCCACATATATTACTGAAAACTGCACTTAAATATTATTTTCAATATAAAAAAAGACCCTCTGTTAAAAACAGACACATACTTACTCCAAACACAAATAAGTAAAATATCACATGTTTCGATTTTTTGTGGATCATAAAAATTGATTTTGTGGATCATGATGCACAAACAGGATCGAAACTGTGTGGTATTTTATTTGTGTTTAGATTAAACATATGTCTGTTTTTAAGAAAGAGTCATTTTATTTGATATTATGCAGACGAAAAATATGACTAATTCTGTAAATATCTTATTGTTTAAGAGATATTTTAGTTGTTCATTCTTGGCTCGACTCACCAAGAGATGTGTCTCTCAGTAACGATTTTGCAGTGAATGAATAGATCTTGCGGATGAACGCGATTTACAGATCGCAACACGTCTAAACAGGGTCTTTCCTTTTGACTCGGAAGAATCAGACATGAAGTCATAAATCTCACGGGACCGGAATACGAGAATCAATGCGTTTAACTGGATCTACTTCTCTTATAACGTATTTCGAAATGAACCGAATATATTTGCTTTGTGGGACCGTCATCTCTGGAGAATGATATGTGAGCAGAAGACATGCAAAAATATGACGTCCGAACGAATCCGAACATGGTCGAATACATCCGAATTGACGAGTTCGTCACAACTAGAGGACGTTTCTTTGCGCTTGGTCGAGTTCGTAGATACAACGGCGCACAGCAAAGTTGGGACTTTTAAAAGAAAAATTACTTGAAATAAAATTTATTATAGTACCTCATCAAACTGAATAACAAAAAAGTTGCGATTTTATATCTTCACACTCAAAACCTTACAAAAAATCTCTTTCACCAGCAATTAGATATAGTGCAACCCACGACTATGATTCTACTAAAATATAACATTAATAATAAATATACAGAAAAATAATAACATTTTTTTCTTTAATATCCATTTGCAACAGATTTAAATTAAACTCCACAACAAGCCTTCAACATCTTTTTTTTTCTTTTTTGAGGATAATACTCCTGAATTAATTAATTAATTAATTTGGGGCAAGTTGTTATTACGTGCTTTAAATTTATTTCCAGATTTGTCTCCCAAAATTGAATTGTATTTGGTATTGAATAAGAAATAATTTCGATAAATAACATTAAAAAAATCAAATATTATCCAGGAAATTGCTTCCAATTTAAGAGAATCTGAATTTTCTTTTTCGTTTGTATTTGATAGTGTATCACTCACAAGATGTATATTTCTTTACCTAAATAATAATAATAATAATGCATTAAGTGTTTTATGGTATATTCTATGTTCATTAACATTTGAAACACAAAAATTATGAACGGTTTTGATCAAGAATTCCTTAAACAAGTAAAAGAATAAAACTGGAAAACTATATTTTTAATTGATTCATTTGTTACCTTAACAACATTCATCACTATCAAAATTTTAGTTCAATTTTTATAAAATATAATTCTTGACAAACAAATAAAATACGGTAAATTTAAATAGATTTTATATCATAAAATTATTTTTTTGAATATAACACAATTTACTATAAGTATTATGTGTCATGTTCTTCAGTATAAACTAATATATCTCGCATTTATAGATAGCTGAAAATGTTCAAACTTGGTGATATCAAACCAAATATTACACAGTGTGTTCTAAACGAATATTTGATGCTAAAACGATTATTTGGTAGCTTACTTTTAAATATTTTCCTCTTTATTATATTTGAACTAATTTGTACTAATTTTCCTTATAATTAATATTTATATTTAGATTAATTTTCGGCCCATCCAAAGTTTGTACCTTTGTCAGCAAATTGTTGAGCGTAGCCTTTTGACAGAGGAGAGAAAGAGAGGTCTCGTCAGGGAATGTGAGTGAAAATTATTCAGTTCGAAAAAAAATTAGTACACAATAATCTATATTAATAAAGGTGAATTATTTGGAATGTCTGTTGCAGAGAAATCAGAAAAGGTAACTGATGAAATTATTTGAAATTTACAAGTACTTTCTTACGTGTTATTTCAAGTACAATGCAAAGTATTATTAATATTGATGAATACACGATCAGAAAAACAATTAAAATTGACTGATCTCTTGACTATGAAGCTTACTAATGTGTCTGCCAGAACTCCATTTCATTGCGTGAACATGCATAGTGAGACGGACAATCCACTGAACGTTTGATATGCGTAACTGAAACGCAGCAATGAAATTACATCAAGGAAGTGGAAATATTATTGGGTATTATATATCCTAATGAGTACATAACCTAAATGTGAAACGAAAACAAAATAATTCGGAAATCTTAACTATATGTTTTTTTAATTTCTGTGTAATGTTTATTTTTCTTATTACTAAATTTAAAATAATTCGTAATTACGAACATATTCTCGTGCAATAATGAAAACTGAGTTTTTTTGTAGGTATTTGAGAGGTATTTAATTTTGATGATTAACAAAAGTGAAAATTTTACACGACAAAAGTAGAGTAATATGGAGATTAACATATGAATTTAGAATATTATATAAGAACTCCAGGCAACGTCGGGCAAAATAAATAAAGCAATCCATTGTAGAGAGGTGTTTTAATACCCACTGTAGGGTAATATATATCAACTCTCAATAATAAATTTTTCTTTGCATGTTGAGGTAATTTTTCGTATGTTTTTTAATGATGCAAACAAATATTTTTTTCAATTTATAAAATTTTATTTGTGAATTGTTTAAATATTTTTTATGTCCAGTAATGATTGTTTTAAATTTCTTTTCGCATTCCGGGCAACACCGGGTAGTAGCGCAAGTACTTCATAAACTTCGAATGAATGTTTCAAACCTGATTTAAACCTGGTCTCTCTCAGCTCAAATGTTTCGTGCGTAACTAGTGCACCCAGTGCAAGGTCAGCTTGCCACACGTTTCTGCGGCAAGTGTTTCGCTAGCCGAACCCGTATCCCGACTCCACTCCAATGAGCTTTACATCCCTTATCAAGGAATGGCGTTCCATGCATAGTGGGCACGCGTCACTACGTGGCAGATGCAGTCGATGCAGTGGTTCCCAAACAAGAGGCGGCTCACACATAAGATCATATGTTGTTTCAGGCAGACGACGCACCCGTCCCTTCTCTTGAGGCACCCTTGAGCACCCGCAAGAAACACCCGAGGGCGAATAAGGGGTAGGTGAAGAAGGTAGCGGAAAGATCTTATTATTCAGGAATTTGTGAGGAGAAGCACTCCCTCAAACGTAGTCTACCGCCACAGTACATAGTCAACACCACATATAGGATGAGTGAACACATAGTATGTGATAACTTTCTGTTAGATGAAAATGGCGACGCGCCGAGAAGCGAACGCGGGACCCCTGGATTGATCGGAGGGGTGTTAACCACTACGCCACCCGTTTACTGTTATACGATCATAAATTACTGAACGGAGTTGGAATGAATATCGAGAAATAAATGTGTGACTTTCGAATTTAATAATGCTATTGGTAAATAGAATAAATATAGTAGGGTAAAACAATATTAATTCATTTTTATTTCATTTCCTATGTAATGGAAAAACGTTTCATGGTAAGCTTCAGTGTGAATAACAAATTAACGTGAATCTAATTATGACCAATTCAACACCAATTTTGTGTAATACTATAATAAACCAGTCTTGTAAGTACTATCTGGTAATATCTCCTAATTTTTAATTTGTTCGTAAATTACGTGTATTAATGGTTTATAATTGTGGGAAGATATTCCAAGAGACTGCGGAAGAACCTAGGAAGGGAAAAACTCCCATTAGACCAATGAAATCTGTCATGAAAAGCCTGTTATCACTCAACTGCGGAGTAACTAAGACAATTTCATTCTGTAATGAAATCTGTCATGAAAAGCCTGTTATCACTCAACTGCGGAGTAACTAAGACAATTTCATTCTGTAAGTGGTTGCTTCTTGAAACGTAGTATATTATCCAGTTAAAGAAAGTATCATGCAGGAACTTTAGCAGAAAGAGTGGCCTCAAATTATTAATTTTGCAGTACCAAAAATAAAGAAATCGTGTTCACACTGTGTGTTCATTCTCCCTTCCGCCCCACACTCACACACACACACACACCCACAGACACAAAGAAATGCACGAACAATCGTAAAATGTTTTCACTTCGAATCCAATTTGGTCTTCGAACAATACCACTCGTATTAACAGATTTCGTCAGGACACACAAAAATGTGCCACGAAATTTCACAATTTTATTTACAAATATATGTGCAACAATTTTACAAAAACCAGTAATTTATTTTACAGTAAAACTCATAAGTTTGTAACAATCTCTCCGCAAATATTTTCACCCAATGAGATTTATCACGCAAGGTTATGTTCATACAAAAGTAAAACGGATTCATAAATGATACGATATTTTCTGTTTCCATAAATGAGGGAGAAACTCTTGCATGCACGCTTAAAAAAATATGGAGTTACATTAAAAATCTATATATCTCTACGATAAGCGTCCAGCCACACAACAAAGCCATTCAAGGTAAAACTCACATAACAAGAACTCAAAATGTCTGTATTAAATTCAAACTTCCGTATTAAATTCCCGGAACCTACCTGATAAGAATCCTCCACATGAGAGAAAAATCCCTCTCACACGCCACTATCAGAACAGACATTGCCGTTACGAGGAATGTAGATGAAACTTTCTGCCTCTGCGTGCTCTCGGGGACAACGCGCCAGACACTCAATTTATTGGTAGCGGCGCACCACGCCGCGACATTTGGAGATACTAAGCACGCTCCGCTAAGAGGCCACTGCCCTACTACCTGCGAATGAAATTGAAGTACGAATGGAAGTAAATGCGACTTCAATATTTTCAATATGTATTATTCGATAATTGTCGAACCAATCTAAATGTAACTATAGGGAAGGAAATAGAAAGTAAATTTAACTTAAACAAGATTGACAATGTTCTCGTCCACTATCATAGTAACTTTGTAACATTGAGTGATATGATAAATGACCTTTTCAAAAGACAAAAATTTTTATTTTAACTCACTATGTTTCGATCGCTATTTAGATAATTGTTAAGTGATGTATATAAATAAATTATTTTATGTCGTTACGATAAATTATTTATTTCTTTATTTATTCACATTCTGTCGAAACGTGACTTAAAATAAAAAATATATCCACTTAAAATATCGCGTAAAATAAAACAAGATTAACGGAAAACAAGATATAAACTTAATGCAAATGGATAAATGTAAAAGGTGTGAACATGTTTAAATGTTAGTTAAAAATGGAAGAATATATGACAAAAATATTAGTGAAATAAAAATAACAAAACATTTTGGATTCTAATATTTTTCTGAGTGATATATAAAGGGTGAATGGAGTCCATTGTTTTATAAATACTTTAGTTCAAAATAAATTTTAGAGAGCTGATTTAGATACACATAAATTATTTTATTTATAAAGATATTTTAATAATAAAAAGGTGTATTTTTATTCGAAATCTGTACTTATAACAAAACTAACTGCTTTAATAACTGTTCTTTTTGGAATTTAGCTTCTTACTCCCATTTTTAATATATTTATATGGAACTAAGCTCAGATCATATTTTCAACTCTAAATATTTCATTTCATGTCCTTTTATAGTTTTTATGTGATACGAGATCAAACTACGTTTTTAAAAAAGTTATCGGATAGTCCCTCTTAACATTATGCCGCAGAAAAGAAGAGTTTAAGGATAGAAAAGTACATCCATTACATTACAAAACTACCAAATTGGCAATATATAAATGAAACGTATTTGTATTACATACCATAGATGATTGGAGACAGAATATTTGTACAGCATTTCACACGAGTTACGCCGCAGGCACTCATGGTGTATAAAATCATATTCAAGACAATTATTACCAGACAATAAAAATGGCTTTAAAAATTCAATAATTCAGATAATACAAGACATTAAAGCGAATACACTAATAATCAATTAATAGACATATTGATGATGATAATGTTTGACGTCTGCTGTTCTGAATACAAATAGTTTAAAAAAAGGCTCTCAAGTTTTAGTTGACAGTTTTAATTTTGACTCAGATCAACAAATTAAAATACACATGTTACAATTTCGAGTTACAAGAAATATTTGGATTCCAAACACACAAAAGCAATACTGAGTTTTGTCTGTAATGCGAGACTTCGTTAGGTGAGTTAGTTCATTGCAAGCAAAATTTAAAACTGTTCGATAAAATATCAGGTCGATTTTCTTAACTATTGTATTAAACTAATAGATACTCTATTTTTATTTTCGAAGTATTGAATATGAATTTCAATTGTGCCGTAATATAACACGGACGTCGCGCGCCAGGTTGCGTGATACAGTGAACTTCGTTAGAGTGATATTTGATATTTAACAGAGCGGAAAGAGAAAACACTTCAGAAAGGTTTTCTGATAGTTTCGAGAAACAAACGAAAAAGAACTAAGAGAACAATATCTGGCGAAGTATAAAGATAGAATGGCTCTTTGAAATCTTACAGCTTAATTCGGTGCTATGGACTTTGTACTCGTTTTTGTAAAAGTACTCCAACAACTGATTTAGGAATACAAGGTATTGACTTAGTGATATTCAGCCATGAAAATCAATTGAAAGAATCCCGAAACATTTTCAATGCTATAAATATTCATTCAATAATACTCTTAAAATACAGTATCAAAAATACAAATTGTTAAAATATTTTATAATACAGAACATTAATATTAATCATGATGTAATGTATATTAAATAACAACTATACTTAGCGCATTGTATTGTCATAATATAAATTAAGATGTGTAACTAGAAATTTTTAAAATAGAAAATGGAGGATTTGCTTATTATATTTAATATTGTTATGTTTCGTATTATTATTTTTGTATGTAACAATTATTTTGCGTTCCGGTGAGCTTCAGGCAACATTCATAGTTTTTTTTACATAGACTGCTAAAACTTTAATACAGATAAGAGACATGTTAATATTTTCAACATATTTCAAGTAATAAATGAAACCACTAATATAAAATGTAATCTTTACAACGACCGTATTTCAAACAGGGTGTTGAAAAGGAAGAGATGAGGTAACTTTTCTTTCCCAAGAGTAAGATACGAATTTGGCTATAGTAATGGACAACGACGGCGCTGGACACAAGACCACACAGACTGGTTCCAGAACCAACCATGCAACATCCTGACAACGAAGGTTTTCCACAAGACTGCGATATTGAAATACCATTCAGTTAGACCCAATGCATTAAACGGTTGATAAACAGCCAGTCAAGGTCTTAATGATCCAATAGCAATTCACTTCATCTCCTCTATGATCTCCCGAGGTTTGTTTAACATCGACGCAGTTTAACCTCAAGGTACTACATTACACTACAAGGCCAATGACTATCGAAAGAGCATTTCGAAAATTTACTCGCAAGAAATCGATTATCGTCTCATGTTCTAAAAAGAAACAATACGGGCCGGAACTTTTAAAGTTAATTCACGATGCGTCGAAAGGGCAACCTGTAAAACATGAGACACGCTGAAATGATTTTGTATCATAACTCAAGAGCAAGCCATTAATCATACAGTAATGATGAGATGTCTAACGAAAATCGCTTTTTGAATACAGAAGACACAATTACATAATAACAGAGCCTTGCAATCTCTTTATCACGCAGCTTGCTCTGAATGGCTGGCTATACAGAATAAGATAAACGCCGCTCTCGTAGAAAATAAAGCGGCCGTGACTATCCCGCTCGCTGGATTCTTTCGGGTTCTTTTTAAGACTTCTAATCATAAGGTTTATAGTCAAAGTACGTCCGAGATTATGTTTTAAAGAGTCGTTGCCGCGGGCTTTTCAGGCAATGTAGGAGTTTTTCAAGGAGCGCGGAAAGGAAACTGTCACCAGCATGCACCCGCGCTTCTACGAATAAATCATGGCCCGCAGACTTGGCTTTTCCTAAGATATACACGACCAGCGCCCGTGCCTTTATATTTGGTACAATCCTTCTCTTTCTCTGAAAGCCTTTGATCCGTGAAGCTGAAAGCAGAAAATATGTTCTTTTAACTGACAGATGGATGGAGATGGGTTATTTTAGATGAGGTTCTCTCCGCTACACATTTAATCAATGTTTCTTTGGGGTATCATAAAATATGCGTTAGCAGAAGTCTTTAGTAATGGTATTTTAAATAATCTAATTAAAATATTTAAAATTTCTCTTTAGAGTTGAGAGTGAGATTCTTCACTCTTTCAGAGATTCTTCGGACAGGAATCGTTTGTAACCGATTTTTCTTGGTAATTTCTATCTGCAAGGTGAACAAAATTCCCTTTTACTCAGAAATTTTCTTTTCAATAACGATTGTGTTACGAATACATATCATATGAAATGAACATGGTTTATCACAATGGTTTTAATATTTTGTATTACAGATATAATTATAAAGATATTTTGTATGATGGGAGAGTTGGGGTAATTAAATGCTTTTTATAATTTACACAGACATAAAGGTTTACGAAATTTGTAACCTATAACCCTGAGATCTATCTGGTCTTATCCGCATTGAAAGAGTCGTAACCTGGTCAAAATTTAAAAAGAAAAACCTTCAGCTATGGAAAATTCACATAGAACTGAAAATGGATTCTTCTACAAAACTAACATTTCATGAGAAATATATCAAGCTACCCGTCTTAAACTAAATATTTAAAACGCCATAAAAATATTTTCCGAGATAGAATGTCCGTTTTGACAGCACTAAGAATGTGTACGGATAAAATTGGATAGTGCAAAATTCTTTTTCTTCTGTAGCCGTACAGCCCTTATAGTTTGGCCTTGACGTCCTTAACCATGATTCTCCACAGCTCTCGATCTTCTGTCTTTCTCCTCCACTGTCTCACACCAGTTTTCTTTAAATCTTTCCATACGTCACCTATCCATTTCATTCGCAGGCGCCCTTTCTCATCTGTCAATTAGGGTACATTGGAAAACTCTTTTCACCAATCTTACTTTGTTCATTCTCATTACAGGACCTAGCTTCTGAAACCTTCTTCCTTTCACTTTATTCACTAGGTCTGGGCATTTATATAGGTTGCTCAGTTCATGGTTGTCTCAAATTCTCCATCCGTCTTCTTCTTTTAACACTCCATGAATTTTTTGCAATACTTTCCTCTTCCATCTCCTTAACATTTCAGCTGATTTGGAAGCCGTCATCCACAAAATAAGGAGAATAAATTTTTTTTTCGTGGAATCATTTCACTGCTGATTTTCTGTACAAATGCAAAATAAATTGTAGGTGAATCTACAATTGAAAAAAAGAATAGACATATTTTTCACATTCTAGAAGCGATAGTCCTGAGCCACAGATCCATTATTTAAGGGAAGCATTACGTGATGGCTTGAGGGGAAGGGGTTTTGATTGCGATGGGGAAGGGGAATGTTAACCTCCGCGTCACGTAAAACGTACTTTTTGGGGTTTGTTTCATAGAGCGCTTTTTCACCTACTTTCTCAGTGAAATCTATGTACTCAAGTGTTCAATAAGATTAAAAGAAACAATTCATTTTATATAATATAATACTCATAATGTAATATTTGTTTATAATGTATAATGTAAAATAGTGTAGTATTATACATATGTTTATGTAATATAATAATAATAATAATGATTATTATTATTATTATATTACATAAAATAATTATATGTAATAATTATTATTATCGATATTTTCTAATAATGTAACAAAATATTCCCCAACTATTACTGGTTCGTTTTGGAGTGGTGAAGGGTATTTAAGAATGATACATTTTGCGTTCAGTAATACTCGCACTGTCCCTTAGAAGTTAGAAGTTCGAGAACCACTACTGTTGTCAAGGGCACCTCCTCAGATGACCGAGTCATCCGAAGCGTCAGAGTTGTTTGAAACGAGGCTTCGGAGGATGCAATGGAAGAGATGACGTCAATGCCAGTAAATCACGAACAGCCAGATCCACTTAGCGTCGCGACGTCGACCTCCGGAGGGCACCTCCCAGTTGCGGCGCTCCGGGCTTTCGAAGATATTCCACCAATTGGAGGAGAGCCCGGTCGCGAGACGGCGCATGCGCATAGGTGAAACTGAGGTTGAAAGCACGCGCGTTCAAATGCACGCGACAGCTGCCCACGATGTGGCCCGACCTGACGCGGCGTGTGGAGCGTGATGGTTGCAATTGATGTTGTGAGGCGGGGCAGTATCACGCTGCCCCTTAAGGCTACTAGGAGGAACTGGGACGAACGTGAAGTGGGAATGACTGAAGTTAAACCAACCATAACAGGGATTAAAATCTCGCTGAACTCGATTAAATGAGAGGACTATTGAAATACCATTCTGCAGCCCCATCCTGACACGATTTTCTTCGGGTAGAGGTGGATTTTTTTAATACAGGTTCGGGGGTGGTAATCTCATTAATACTATTTAAATTTAAATAGTTACGAATTATAAACGATATTTTAAAAAATATATATATTTAGATTATAATACGTACTTGTGAAATTAGTTTTTTTTTGTTTTATTAAAAAAATACAAATTTGTAGACATTCGTATTGTAATGATTAGCTAACTATTTTTGTTCTTATCTGAGAAGTGTTCTGAAATATTAAATCAGCCTCTTCCTTGACACCCTTGATTGAAATTGATGGGATGCTCCCTTGCTTGCTTCTGAAGAGTAAATTTCTTTATTATTCTCCGTGATCTTGAGCAGTTTATATTGCTTTTTCGTCAATAAAATGCATTGTTGTTATTATTATTATTATTATTTGCTTAAAATATATATATGTGAGGTTGAGGTATATTTATTTAGAAATATAGCAGTGGAATTAATGAATTTTGTAGACAGTGACTATGTTTAACCCCACACCGTTTCAGTCAGGATTGTGGCCTTCATTGGGTCATAAGGTAAAGAACACGACATATGAAATTTATGACTTCGAAATATAATTTTTGTTTTTATTTATGTATTTACGTCATGACTTATTTTAAATGCAACAAGACTCGGTCAATGAGGCCTACTATTTTACCAAACTATTGGGTTTTGAGTGAAGGAATTGGGGAGGAGAGGTGGTTAGTTGTCGAAGGTACCGAACCGACATTGAACTACAGTAGATAACGGAAACTCTGCAGAAAACCTCACTAATTTTTGTAAAATGGGTTATCGACACCCTTCACTCCCACTCAACAGTACGGTGGGAGCNTCTTATACACATCTAGATGTGTATAAGAGACAGATATATATGTGTTTACGAAACTAAGCAAATATCTACAACAGTGTAGTGCCGTAAACGCATTCATTTTTTAAAATATTACAGTGAAAAGAGTAATATTTTTTTATTGTTCTCTGATTGAGCACAATATGAGGGGTTGCAATAGAACATTCACCTTGCGATAAATTACTATCTGATTTAATACTTAATTTAGACTAATATTTAATAGCTAGTGAATGGTGACGTATCAGATATCGTTGCTGTTATCAACTGAATAACGTTTGATATCTCGCGGAAATAAAAATAAAGAGAAGAATATTGGGGTCATTGATGTCAATAAGCCGGACGCGAAAATAGATGAACACCATGTGTTATGATAGCATGAAGCCGTTTCGAGAAATCCATTAAGGAGAATCGTGACAGAAATATGTGGAATGAAAAACGCTCGTCTGGAATAAATAAGTCCCCATGCGCATACTGAATAGGCGTTCGTGAGGAACATACTCTCTGGGACCGTGACGAGTATTCTTAGGAATGAACAGATTCTTTTCACAGTAGTTGTTTACTCTCGAATGAATTAGATATGCGTTAATAAAGAAAGTGGAATGGATAAATAATCAGTTCTCTTCGCATTTAATGCTTTTCATGGACGGTATTTCTAGAGAATATTGATTCTGACTTCATAACTAGTTAGACTAATAGATAAATTAAAATACTGTTTTTTTATTTGTATTTTAATGGAACAATTGTCAATACATATACATGTGAGACTAATAAGTTGTGATTCCGTTGTATATTGAGTGATGAAAGTAATGATTGCTCTAATAAGGTAAATTGAAAGAAACGAGTTGATCAACAGAGGCTATCAAGTGTAAATCTCGCCTTATCATTTAAACGCTTTGGTATTAAGCAAAGAAAACACAAATCCATTCAGTGCTGAGTTTGAAATATATCTGAATGACACCTGTAAGATCAGAACCAGTGCAGTCTATCGATTTGTGAAACATTAACATTTTCAAGCATTTTGCTAGCCGGAAATTTCTAAGGAGATTAAGGGTCGGGCCAGGCGCCGCCAAATAAGGAAAAGTAGCCGCCACTAAGCCTTCCCGTTCATTGTGTAGGTGCTGAACAGTTTTCATGTACTTCTGAAAATTGAGTAGGAATGCCCTCGGAAGAATGTTGCAGAAGCGCGTGGCCAGTGTGAATGGAATATTTCCACCGGATGCAAAAATAATGGTCATCCCGAGATGGACGCTGGCATATCAGTAAAGACGCAGAGTTCTCAGAAGCTGAGGGGTGACCAACATGATGTAGAGTGCTCAGTACGGTAGCGAAGGTGTAGTCACGTGACCTCCGCTTCCGTATATATTGGGAGGATTGAAGATCCTCAGGGACTTTCAGATTTTCTGCGGAAGTGTTAGGGAGTACCCAGGTTAATTGAAATGTGACCTGGTTAGTATTGTTCGTCAGACCACTTAAGAATTGCTGCGGTAATTCAATTAGATTGTTATTAGGGACGAATGACGTAACTTGTAACAGTTAGTTATTTCGGGATAGCAACTTGTAAATTTTTCAGATTCGGATGATCTGGGTAGATTTCCGAATTAATTGTTAACACCAGTATTCATATCAGTGTGTAATTGATGCTTTCAGATAGCATTAACTGTGTAATTTCAATTAACTTGTATTAAAGGAATATTTTATTATTACACGTGTGTTTGATTGCTTGGGAAACCAAGTTGGTGGCAGCGAAGTCTACCATAAAGGTTGTGGTATTTATGGTTGAATCCCGCTTCTACCCAAAAAATACCCACACCGGATCTGGTCTTGTGGTGTGGTGTAACAACACCATATAAATTTAAATAAAAAAGTCAAAATGATAAATTTCAAAATTATCTCAGAATCGATTGCGGGTATTTTTTTAGTTTTTCCAGATCCTGCTTTAGAATTGATAAAGCAAGTTTTGTATATGACAGCCTCAAGTATTTGACTATGTTAAAATAAAGTTATCTTTATGATTCAGATGGATTAGGTTAGGTCACGCTTTCTTTATTCTACTGTATGGCGTGGACGCACCTTGACGTGCGGGTGTCAATTCTTGAAAGAAAAAGGAAGGACTGTCATTAACGCAGATGTTTGATGTGTGTAGTAGCAATGAACTGAGTGCTAAAAGTAAAAGTTTGCGAAGCACAAGTATTGGCAGTGACCGTGAAAGCAAAACGATCCCTAAGATAAAGTGATTATTACATTAAAGAAGGTCTCCTCAAGTTCACGGATGTGAAAGAGGACACTGAAACAACTCGATAGTTACTATTTCGGCGATGAAAGCGGAGATACCAAAGAAGTTGCTGCATGGGGGAAGGTGAAGTGGTGTCTGACCGCAGCGTGTGTATCGTGACCTTATGATTCCAAAAGGTGTGAGGCGATCGGTGAAGAAACGAAGGACTTGGAAGGAATCTCGGAAAGTTAACGAAAGTGCATTCATACGAAAACTGACATGTGTAGAAACCTCTATATATCCTACAATAATTAACGTCGATTATATAATCTAATTAAATAAATGCATATAAAGTAAGGCAAGACTTACGAACGTTTATGGGCGAACAATATGGTGTGATAAAACTCACACGTTTCAATTAATAATTTGAATCACCTGACGAAGAGTTCAAAGGAAAGTCAAAACGTTTTTATTACAAAATGTATTCGGTTAGTACATAAAAGGTCGTAAGTCTTGTATTATTTACTTAATTTCATTCCTATAAATATCGGAGGTTTAATCATTCCATTTCAACAAGATTTCTAAAATCATAAAAAATAAGTTACTTAGGTGCGTTTGTACAAAGAGAGCTTTTTGCGACATATACAATTTTTCAGGAAACAGAAAAATTTGGTGTAACTAAATGATTTAAATTCCTCGGAAGTATACCACTTACAAATGGGATATTTTACGGCAACCATCAGACAATGGAAGTATACTGTTTCGCTCTGAACTCAGGCAAGGAAAAACAATCCTGATTAAATTTATTGCACACCATTCGTTCCTATTTAATCTGAATCACATAGTACGAAGTGTGTATAGAGGAAAATACGTATTTTAGACCAGAAGTGAATGTGATTTTCTATATTATTCCAATATTACCATTGAGTGGGGGAAATCAAGTTTGAAGGAAAAATATATCCATTTGAACAGAAACTCCTCAATGGTACAAAATTTTGTGTTAATATATCCGAATTGCCGTGTATTGGCGGGATGACCGGGATACAAATTCATGAGAATTGGAATTTTATTCATGTTCAATGTCCAGATTGACTATCCTGACCCTCTCAGTCTCAGATTACTTGGTGTACTCCTTGTGTCCAATCACCGGGAACGAGGGCCCATGTAAAGAAATTTTGGAAATCTATCCTTTGTGAACCACAATGACTTGCGTTACTGTCTGAAAAAATACTTAGGGTACTATAGTAGGACCGTTTGATCTTTAATGTCAATATTGCACATCATTTTATTGGCATAATACTCGTCTAGTATCATTTTACAAGGTCGTTCAAAATATTGAAACTTAAATACGTTTTTGTTTGACTATTTATAGGCAATTGATTCTCAATTACTCAATCGTGGTTTTATACACGCCACTGATTGAAAACTTGTCCTATTCTAAATATGTTCAAAACGAAAAATACAGAAAAATTGTAACATGTTGTAACATCAGGACCAGTTCAGTCTATCGATTTGTGAAATATTAACATTTTCACGCATTTTGTTAACCGGACATTCCTAAGAAGATTACGGATCGGGCCAGGCGCCGCCAAATAAGGAAAACTGACCACTTTTTCATTCGTTGTGTGGACCATCCCCTTGCTTTTCCGGGAAGGAGCAATGCGCTCGAAGAGTGCCGGCCGAAGGGTGTGACCAGTGCTTGCCTTTCCTTTGTCTTGTAATATTTCTGTAAGAGGGACTTGTTCCCCATGTGTACTGAGGCGAGGCCGGAAAAATCCCTAAAGAAAGAATGATATAAATGGAGAACTTCCACCGGATGCTGAAATATTGGCCATCCCGAGAAGGACGCTGGCAAAACGGTAAAGACGCAGTGTTCACAGAAGCTGAGGGATGACCAAGATGATGTAGAGTGCTCAGTACGGTAGCGAAGGCGTGGTTGCGTGACCTCCGCTTCCGTATATATTGAGAGGATTGAAGATCATCGGGAACTTTCAGACTTTTCTGCGGAGTGTTCGGAAGTACCCGGGTTCTGAGATGTGACCTGGCTAGTTTTGGTCGTCAGACCACTAAGAATTGCTGCGGTAATTCAATTACATTGTTATTAGGGACGAATGACGTAACTTGTAACAGTTAGTTATTTCGGGATAGAAACTTGTAAATTTTTGAGATTCGGATGATCTGGGCAGATTTCCGAATTAATTGTTAACACCAGTATTCATATCAGTGTGTAATTGATGCTTTCAGATAGCATTAACTGTGTAATGACAAATTCATACTTGTATTTATGATTTGAGAGTTCGTTCAAGTTTGTAAATGCGTAGATTTCAATTTAACTTGTATTAAAGGAATATTTTATTGTTTTTACACGTGTGTTTGATTGCCTAGGAAACTGGGCTGGTGGCAGCGATCTACCATAAAGTTTGTGGTATTTATGGTTGAATCCCGCTTCTACCCAAAAAAACACCCACACCGGCTTGTGGTGTGGTTTAACACATGTGCAGTTAGAGGAATTTAACAAAATTAGATGAAAGACCTTCATGTTATTATAACTATATCGGGAAATAAGTAGATGCATGATGATTATAGACCTCCAATCAAACATTTTAAACCACATATCAGAGTAAAAAAATTCAAATTTACTTCTTGAATGTGAAAGAGATAAAGGAAATCAAGAAACGAAATTACAAACAAACATGTTCAGAAATGTGAGAAAACGGTTTAAGACAATGCAGGGCGACTCTTCAGGACAGTTTCGTCAAATGATCTGTGGAAGGTGAGTTAATCTACTGACACGCTCTTCCTTTCCTTTCCTTCTTCCATGGCTTTTACTTTCACTTGAGGCTTGTAAAGAAATGAGAAAGACGTCTGAAGCAGACGTGGCAAACTGTGAGTGCTTTGAAATTATCCTGCATCAGTTGCACAACAAGCACGTTCTGGGACAATAATTCATCCTCATTCTAAATATTGTTTGGAATTTCATTCATATATTTTTCCTCTAAATTTGTACCAATAAAAGTGAACTGTATGGATCGCCTGTGGTACGGATCGGAGAAATTAATCTATGAAATTATCCGAAATTTCAAAGGACACTTCTTAATGTTTATTGCTAGTAATACAAAATATGGTTAATATTGATGAACCACAAGAGAATAAAAGCAATTAAAATTAGCTGCTAATATGAAAATGTGGAACTTTACTCGCATGACAGTTGACTGCGAAGCTTTCTAATGCGCCCGCCAGAGTTCAATTGTTTTACGTGACGTGGACAATCCATTGAACCTATTATTATCTAGTCACCGAATCGCAGAAGCAAAATTAAATACAGGCTATGAGGAACATTGTTTTCAAGCACATAACAGGTGAAAGCAGAGTTCATTCAAGGAATTCAGAGGTCAAACAAAGGCGTCTTGTTTGTTAATATTTTGTGTGAAATGTATTTTACTGCTATCTAGATTTAAAAATAATTTACAATTACGAACATATTTCCAACAATACTGCAAACTGTGTGTATTTTTCTGTTTTATTCGTAGTATTCAATTGTTGAAATGAACATAAGTAAAAAAAATTGAAATAATGGGAAAATATAATATCACATTTTTATTGTATAGAAAAGAATTAAAAGTAACACACACACTCACATATAAATATATATATACCCCGGGCAACGCCAGACAATAGAGCTAGTTAATAAAATTTGAGATATTTATAAATAAAGTTCTTAATAAAATTTAATTACTTTATAAATAAATTTCTTAAAAACATTTATATCCTTGTAATCCTTATTTTCACAAACAGTGAAAGTCGAGAGATACATGCTTACAATTTGTTACAACTGAGTCGCTCCGTAGATACGGTTTTAGCGTTCTTGCACATCAACAAGTCATCCCTGGTTCAAAACTCGGTTTTCACATTAACGTCCCAGTTCAGATAGCTGTGAATACTGAAAAGCGAACCCTCCCTCGTCCTAGTATCAATAACTCTATTACTAACCACTTCTACTAACCCCTCCATGGGGGTCAAGTTGTTGGTAAACCCAGCTAAGCGGTCCGTCTACTAACAATAGCCCTACCACCCAACTCCTACCTCCCATCGCTCCATGTAGATTCAATAGCACGCTACATTTCCCACTTCTTCTTCTTCTTCTTCTTCTTCTTCTTCTTCTTCTTCTTATCTGGCACTACAGTCCCTCGTGGGCTTAGACCCTCGCGGAGGGTAGAGCTCGCGCGATTTCTTGACCCCGACACTAAAATGAGTAGATGTGGTCAGCATCTCGCTCCGACCGGTTCGACCGTAGGATAGATCCTGGTACTCATTTCATAGCAAGCTGAGTAGGCCTGGGAGCCAGTCTGGATGTTGAGGCGTGATGAAAATTCCCCACCTCCCCGGGGATCGATCCTCGGCCATCCAGACAGCACCTCAGTGCTCTATCCACTGAGCCATGCTGCCTCGACATTTCCCACTTACAAATACTAAAATGAAACTGGTAACAAAACGCAATTTCTCCCAGAGAGAAATAGTAAGAATGAGATCGAGGTTTAAAATGACCGCGTAGATAATGGAAGGTAACATCCTTTGTCGTTGAGTCGACATGTTGGGGACACGGAATGAGGACCACCGTGACACAATACCAATACGACTTTTGGTATTAAAACACGTCGCAGAGAGGACCAAACTGAAAGTTGGTGGCATTGGAGGCGGCAGGCGTAGCATGTAAGATGTCAACGAGTGGGGGCGGTGCATTGGCGGTGGACAAGGCATGGGAGAGGCTCCGTGGTGGAGGTGTCAGGGTCACGCGGCAAGATGCAGCGGCGGGCGCCGATTGCGACAGGATGATGTATAGCGAAGCCCATGCGATCTCCATGCGGCCTCGGTTGTATGCGCAGCCGCCGCTGGCATCGGAGACTATGTGCGCTGTCCAAGGTGTGCACTGCAGACGCGACCGTCGGTAAAGTTAGCACCCACACTTTTGATTCTTTGTTTGCAACGAATGAGTACTGTTCCAAATATTGTTTATGATGGTCCAAAATAGTACATAATTAGTCTCAAATTCCGAATCAAAATGGGGGGGGGCGATAAATGAGGGTGCAAACTTGACCAACGACTGTGCGCGCGAACCGACTTTTGCTAGCCTAACCGCAGACATTTCCGTTTCTTATAACCCCTTATGTCAACGCAGGATAATATCGGATTAATTTAATACATCTAGCTTGAATGTGGACCCCCTTTTATATAAGTGTGAACTAAGATATGTTATTTTAATGCCGATAGTAATTCTATGTCTTTAGAAATGTACTCCCACTTTATCTCTTGTCCAAGACGCGCAGATGAACCGTCGGCACCGTAGGATGGTGAGTCGAACATAGGAGGGTTAAGAGGTTTCAACAGGGGGGGGGGGGCTACCTCGTAGCAATGGAAATACACGCAATATATTTTTAGATTACTTAATTGCGTAAATTTTACCCTATGATAACTATGACTAGATGATCACCGCGCCAGGTATTAAACTAAGATGACTGGAGATAACTACGACCAGATGTAGTTAATCCCGGGTCATCGCGATTTTCAACTGGATGTGGATATCACATATCTTCTCCACGTATAGCTACAGGGAAGAAATATATCTTTAATTTGCAGCCTTCAGCAAAAGATATTGCCCTTCATAAAAATTTATGCACTTTGGTATGTAAATAACAATTTCTAATTTGTATACAGAAACTTTTTCTTAATATCCCTTTGCCTCATATTATTCACTAACTGCTACAAATGGGGTAGAATTACGAAGATTATTTTCTTTGAAGTACAGGACCAAAATCTTACATTTTAAATATATAGATGTCCCAGAACTCTGCGTTAATAAATTGCAAGGATGATAGATCACATGAATAGGAACAAAATATTAAAGATACATTTATACGGAAATGTCACCATAAGGAGAAAGAACGACACAAAGACCGTAAGAACACAAGACAAAAATGTGTGTAAAGCACTTTATTAAGCGAAATGGGAAAGTGTGATAGACATTGAAAGTTCAATATCAAATTACAACGGATGTTGGAATTTTGGATCATTAGCAGCGATAGAGGCCTGACACCGACGTCGTGGGTATTCTCCGGGTAGATCACACTCGCCACTTGCAACGTTCTTGCAACATATCTGTGAATATCTGTTGTAAATTTGTAGTTTATAAACACCTATATCACTCCCTCATTTCCCCTAATAAAGAACTTTAAACTCCTTGTCGTCTTCGGTTCTTACTTTGTTTCACTATATCTTCTTCGGGAGACATACCCGGACATTTGATGATTTTTTGTCCTACTAATGTTCTCTATCATCTCTCCGATTTTTAAGGTGGAGTTCTCGGACATTCTGTACATTTCGAAAATATTTACAAAAAGAAAAACGATGACAATTTTGAATGTGACCCCACATCTCGCAGAAAGGATTATTCAATTCAGAATACTTCGACGACGAGGTTTTATCTCGCGATTTCATATAAACTCAATGAAAGTAATCCTAGATTTGTCGTGTGATAGCTACACACGAAATGAACTAATTTTCGACTTACCGAAAATAATAGCTACGATATTAATGTGTAAGCATATTGAAAGGGATGACTAAATACAGGGGCGGATACAGACTAATATTTTAAGGGGGATCGTAACAAAAGAATATAGTCTAGGGCGTAGTACGTTCCAAAAAGCATCCAAATCTCACAACGTAAACTTGAGTGTATCATGTCATTCACGTCAACTCTCACAACCATAATGGTACCACCATCATCGCCACCACTACAACTGGGCATGAAACGTTGTGCATTGTTAAATCATTTCCACAAATATACTGCAATACTAATCACTGATTAAAAATTGTTCAAATGCGTTAACTTTTTGCGCGACTAGAAACTCATTCTCTGCGTGTTTTTAGTGGGGCGGGGGGTCATGACGCACTTGACCCCTCCCTTGCATCCGCGCCTGGTTGAACATTCAGTCAACTCTACTCCAAAGTGCGGTAACTGGAGGAAAATATTGATACTAAACCCACCCTACTTCACTGTTGTTAATATAATATGATTCAAAACCGGTGCCGTATTTGAAATAACATTTTTATTTAATTTTCTTTGAAAGCGATTCAACGCATCTCCCTTTCCCATTAATGCAGAACTAATCATTAGCATTCGAAATACATCCTGATGACACAGGCAGAAAACCAATTCACTATTTCCTGCCTCAAAAACACATGTTATCAAATTCCGAGTTACGTTCTATGGACGCTATATTACAGAACGCTCATTATTATCATGGCATTTTACTTACTTCTATTTTACTATGCATATTTCCCCGTAAAGTGAAAATACTTGAGAAAACTGCTTTTGGAAAATATTTTTCGTGATTGATTTTATTGTGTTTATTCTCTTGAAACATTTAAAAATCAAATATATTTCTCATTTTGTACGTGTTTCATGAAACAAAAATCTGCTTCGTTTAAATGCAATTATGATGTATGTGTAGAATCAAATCTTTTCCGGTCTCTGCCATAAGGGGTAGAGGATGCTACACTACGTTACAACACGCAGTTTCATTAAAAATTAATTCTCAGTTGAACATGAAGTATTTGACCTTTCGGTGCATTGAGTATAGAGCAATTACAGAAAGCATAGAGATAGTATTTCAGAATGTTGAAGTAAGAAACCCTCAGTTTTCGTTTCGATGTTTCTTGGTTCTTCTTCCGGATTTATAGACTGAAAAAAACCCGTTAAGAAGTTCTACAACGACAGGGCTCTATTTCAGATGAGTGTATCATTCAATTTTCTTTTGGATAACTAGTTTAATTATTTATTGATTTTATACAAATTTTAGGGCTTAGAACCAAATTCAACTTCAAATGTAATGTCAAATACGACACCCTTTCTCACATCTCTCAGAACTGAATAATTGTCATGCGTTTTTTGTTCCGTAGAAAAGTGAAATAAGAGGGTGAAGAAAATAGAACACAAAGAGAACAGACTTGGATGTATAATAATAAATTTATAAATTTATTTATTGTCAAAAAACAGTACAAACTGCGTATGACCACGTGGAGGGAAAAAAAACTAATTTACTCTCCGGAAGCAAGCAAGGGACCGTCCCATCAATTCCGATCAAGGGCCCTAAGGCAGAGGCGGATTCAAAAAATTCAGCAAAAATTCCTAGATAAGATAAAAAGTTAGCTGCGAGTTATAATACTAATAGAATGTCAATATGTTTGTAATTTTAAGCAAAAAATTACATACAAGTTATTATCGAACTATAGATTATTCTGAGTATAGTGTTTAAAAATCATAAGAATTGAAATAACACTAAATTCACGATTTATTGTTACAATAAACACGCCCCTGGATGTGATCCAAATTCACAGGAAAGAAAGGATTTCTCCAAACCTTTGGATGGGACACCCTTACTTTATAGGATCCGAGCTGTAAGGTTGTGATATCATATTCAAAGGTTTGGAGAAATTCTTTCCTTCCTCTAAAGTTGGATTTCATTTTCAATTCTAGGGTACTCACTTCCATAATGTTTCCTCTGTGGGAAAATGAAAAACAAATCCCATCCTGACTCGGGATTTTCCCACCCTGGCCCTGGATTTTTTCTGTTTTTTATTTTCGGATAGCGAATGCTCATACAGGTTCTCTAGGATCTTGTCTAGGGGCGGCGTCAATTGAAATAATAAATCTCGAATTTTGAGTTATTTTAATAGTTTTAATATATAAATAATATTTTCCGAATAATCTATAGTTAGATAAAATACGTACTTGTGAAATAACATTTTTGTTTTCTTAAAGACAAATTTGTTGGTGTTCGATTAACCGAACAACTTTTTAATCTTATCTTAGGAGTGTGGTGAAATGTGAAATTTCCCTCTGTTTTAGAACCCCGTTATTTGAAATTGATGGGATGGTCCCTTCCTTCCTGAAGGTAAATTAGTTTATTGTCCTACACGTTGCCATTCGCAGTTTTTAACTGCTTTTTGACAGTAAATCCATTACTATTATTATTTAAATGAACCCCTTTTTTCACTGGTTCAATAATAAATCATGCGTGTATATCACCAAAGCATTATGTGTGGCTTATAGAACTGAATAAAACTGAGCTATAAAGCATGTTTCTGCATCTCTACGTAGGAACTTGGATGGAGACCCAACAGCCTTATCCCTTCATGGAGTTTCTAGTGGATTACTCCATTAGCAGAGATAAGTGGAATAACAGCGACTTTGTTGATCACATCTCTCGTATATCTACAGCCAGACCTAAATAGTAATAATATAAATATTATTATTATTATTAAATGTTCGCGTAAAGACAATTGTGAATACTTTACCTCCAATTTATGAGAAACATATCAGAAGCAGAGCCGGTTCGCTTTTGGCTCGTCGCTGTAACATGTAACGTGACCTGGGTGCGCGTGTCAAAATTACGTGTAAACTGGCGACGGGATCTGCAGAGCTTGTATGCGCGCAGAGGCTACAGCCCCCTCGGGGCGGACGGACGGCGCTTGTCGCTATGGCCTCGAGCGTTGCTCTCTGCTGCAGGCTGTGAGAGGACCCGTGTTAGCCTAGTTCTCCTGCAGCATAGACAATGCTCTCGATAAAAAATGTATAGAACAACGGCTTCTAATACTGTTACTAAAGTTTTGATTTTAGATGTTTTCTTTTCAATATTATACCTTTTATAGTTCGGAGGAGAATCTGTGAATTATTGGCATACAATCCCTTAGTTACAAAATTTACAAGTTATTGTTTTTTTTGCATGAATATACAGTAAACATCCTCAATAATGTACACTCATGTGACCTTAAAATTTGTTCGATATTGCCAAGAGTCCGTTTTAGGCACTATATGGCCTATGCAGAATAAAACGACACACGGAAAAAATAGTGCGTTTGACCCAGCCCTAGGTATAGTAGTCTCAACTGATGTCCTATAGTAAAAATATGAGACAATCGCGCGGTTGCCATAACTATAGCACCGCGGTTGCGCCTGGGCAGCCTCATCTACAGTTATCACTACTATATTTATTTAACTGGACTGATCAACTCTGAGAACAAGACAACCTTATGAATGCATTTGAGGGGAGTGCGAAAGTATCCATCATTGAGAATCACTGTATTATTTCTTTTCAATCATTATATTTTTATATTATTATACTATTAGGAGCACTTCGAATATTGATTTTTTAATTTTTTTAGTGACGATTGTACTGTTTTCTGGTTACTGTTTTCTTGTTCATAAATGGCAACTTAATACAACATGATGAAATTAAATGAATATAAGTATGAGTTTACATTTTTTTCCAGAGATGTACATCCTAACATGATGAGTCAGTTCCGGCACACCTCCTTAAGTGTTCATAATGATAATATTTATATTTTCTCTTGATAATATAAAAAACATGATAGTAGTTTCTTCATTTGATGTAATATAGAATCAATTTAAACTCAACTTCCGAGTACCTATTGTGGAGAAGTCTTTGCAACGCTAATAGCTTGGTGAAAACTGCGACGGACCGGGATTTGAACCCAGGACCTCCTGATCTGGTCGCAGGTGTCTATCGACATTGCCGGTAGACCTTAAGCCCAGTTTTCACGTACGTACGCGTCGGATGTATATTTCAACTCACAACTTCCGAGTTCCTACTCCAGGAGTGTACGCAACGTCAACAGTTAATATGGTCAGTTATCCCCTGAAGCGGGATGTGACGCAGGTTCACCAGATCAGGCCAGGAGGAAGTTGCGTACGGACTTGGGAGTCGAGGCGGGTGGTGCAGCGGATAGCACACCTGCGGCCAGAGCACACCTCCTGGTCCCGGGTTCGAGTCCCGGTCCGTCGGAATTTTCACCAAGCTATTAGCGTTGCAAACACTCCTCAACGAGTAGGTACTCGGAAGTTGAGTTTGAATTGATTCTATATTACATCAAATGACGAATCTACTATCATTAGTATCATTATTAAGTGTCATAGACAATTTATTGACTTCGACAACCTAGGCTTACATGGTTACATGTTGCCCAGAGAACGTCGATTTGATTTTATAGAAATTTCGATTGACGGGAAAACTATTGAACAGATACACCCGATTTTATGAGTATTGGAACTTCGAAACTGGAATTCATTGATTAATACCCATATAAACTTGGCTCCGTGGGATAGCCTCCTAACACATTACTGAACTCAATCATTACGGCATGCTTCTTAATTGAAAAAACGGAGTAAATATTCTTAGATTTAATTCGGACTGTGCATAAAATATTAGACACTTCATATTTGAATGGGTCTACGTAACGATCCACCAAACAATTTGTCAAAAAAAAGTTGCCTATGCTTTATTTGGACCATCCTTTAATTACGGCATTACCTTCTGGGGTAATTCCGGTCAGAGTATCCAAACTTTCAGAATTCAGAAGAGGATAGTTCGGATAATTTGTAAATCTCACCCCCGAAACTCTTGTAAACCTTTATTCAAGGAATTAAATATCTTAACACTTCCCTGCATTTATATTTATGAAACGGTCGTGTTTGTTAAGACCGAATTACTGATGTGCCACCCTGNGAAGTGCCACCCTTTCTTTATACGAAACAGTCTCGTTCACGAACACTATACACGCAATAGTAGTAATATTCATCGTCCTAGAGTGTCAACCACTCTTTGCCAAAAAGAACCGCATCATTCGGGAATCGTTCAATATAATTCCCTGCCCAAGAATATAAAAGATATTATGAAATTGAAT
>NNCF01126330.1:1494923-1514522 GCA_002313205.1 Laupala kohalensis | reverse complement strand
TACAGCAATGGCGTGATAAAGTACAAGACGAATTTAACTTTTGTTAAAATCAATAAATTCTTTTACATTGTAGAAGCACTGGTGCAGGAGGTAGTTTTTAACCGCGGATTTGAACAGATTCAATTTCATAATATCTTTTATATTCTTGGGCAGGGAATTATATGGAACAATTCCCGAATGATAAGGTCCGTTTTGGCAAAGAGTGGTTGACACTCTAGGACGATGAATATTACTACTATAGCGTGTATAGTGTTCGTGAACGAGACTGTTTCGTATAAAGCAAGGGTGGCACTTCAGTAATTCGGTCTGAACACGACCGTTTCATAAATATAAATGCAAGGAAGGTTTACAAGAGTTTCGGGGGTGAGATTTACAAATTATCCGAACTATCCTCTTCTGAATTCTGAAAGTTTGAATACTCTGACCAGAATTACCCCAGAAGGTAATGCCGTAACGTAAATGGGAGTAAACGTTTGCAAAATATACGCAACGGGAAATACGTGGACTAACTGCGTTAACTAAGATTCGGAATGCGTAACACAATTTGCTTAATTGGGAATTAAGATTGTCAATGTGACAATTCCATTTGAGGTTGTCTTGAATATGGAGACCTAAGAATTTTGTATTTGTAACAGTTTTTAATTGTGTTCCGTTTAAAGAAAGAGAAACCTGGGGTAAAGATTTTGTGATACTATTGTGAAATGACATAGACACTGTTTTGTCAGTGTTTACAATGAGACGATTTGCATGGAACCAAGTCGAAAGGTTAGACAAAACTTTTTGAGCATTGGCGTGTTTACATAGTAAATTAGTGTCATCAGCAAAAAGAACCATTTTGCAATCTGATGTGGATGATGACATGTCGTTCACATACAATAAAAAGAGTATAGGGCCGAGAATTGATCCTTGGGGTACTCCGCAAGTAAGTGGCTTTGTTTCTGAAAGACAACGCTCAAGTATTTTATTTTTAGTATAGGATATTTCTACTTGTTGATATCTATCTTTTAAATAAGAAGTTAGCCATTGATGTGGAAGTCCACGAATGCCTAAAGAATGCAATTTGGTAAGGAGAATTCCGTGATCGATGACATCGAATGCTTTGGATAAGTCAAGAAAAACACCCTGAGGATTTTCTCCACTGTCTAGAGATGTGGTAACATCGTTTAAGAAGGAAAATATGGCGCTTGTAGTGGAAAAGGATTTCCTAAAACCGTGTTGATCGTCAGAGAGAATGTTATATTTTGATAAAAAATCTAGAAGACGCTTATAGAACAATTTTTCTAGGATTTTTGAGAAAGTGGGTAGTAGAGATATTGGTCGGTAATTTCCAATATTAAGTTTGTTTCCTTTCTTGTGTAAAGGTTTCACTTTAGCTCTCTTAAATATATTGGGAAACACCCCTTCCGATAAAGAACTATTAAAAATATTTACGAGTGGATTTAATATAGCGTGGGACGAAGATTTAACAATAAACTCAGGTATATCATCTATGCCTCGTGAAAATTTGTTTTTTAAGGAGCTGATGATTCCCATGACTTCACTGGCGTTAGTTTCGGAAGTGAACATAGAATTGGGTATGTGGGTGGTAATAATTGGAGGACATTGATTTGGATATATTGAGTTCGTTATTTTACCAACTTCTGAGAAGTGAGAATTAAACAAACTTGCGATGTCCTGAGGATTTGACACGATCTTGCCATCGTTTAGTAAAGAAACATTTTCTTCGCGATTTTCAGAAGTTGACGTGTAATTGTTAACAATATTCCACATGGCTTTCATCCGGTTGTTCGATTTTAGTATATGCCTGTCGTTTTCCATAACTTTAGCTGCATAGACTACTTTTCGGAGAATAGTCTTATATTTACGAAAATAATTATGGAATTCGGGTGGCTGGTTATAGCGTTTTGAAAGATAATATAAACGGCGTTTGTTTTTTGAAGAAATTCTTATCCCTAGGGTGATCCATCTATTGTATTTTTTTGTGTTAATTAACTTGCGTTTTATGGGAAAACTAGAGTTGTAATGTTTTAGGAATGTTGAGATAAATACATTGAATTTGTCGTCGGTGTTTTGGCAATTGTAAACATCTTTCCATGTTTCTTCACGCAAATAATTTACGAATATGGATTTATTTATGTCATTAAACTCTCTTGTAAATTTGTAAAGGATTTTAAGCGGTTTTAGTGTATTATTAATAGTCAATACTTGAGCAAGGTGATCACTGTATCCGGCGATAAACACTTCAGAGAGATACGAGATTCCATTGTTGACTATAATTTGATCTAGCAATGTTTGAGATGAGCCGGAGAGGCGAGTGGGGTCGTTTATCGTAGTAATAAGGTTGAAGGAGTCGATAAGATTCTTGAACCGATTAACTGGTGAATAATAAATTTATTGTCAAAAAACAGTGCAAACTGCGTATGACCACGTGGAGGAAAATAAACTTATTTACTTTCCGGAAGTAAACAAGGGACCATCCCATCAATTCCGATCAAGGCCCCTAAGGCAGAGGCGGATTCAAAAATTTCAGCAAAAATTCCTAGATAAGATAAAAAGTTAGCTGCGAGTTATAATACTGATATAATGTCAATATGTTTGTAATTTAACACAACAAATGTATATGTACAAATTATTATCGAACTATAGATTATTCTGAGTATAGTGTTTTAAACTTAAGAATTGAAATAACACTAATTTCACGATGTATTGTCACAATAAACACACCCCTAGACAAACCATAAAGAACCTGTATAAGAAATCCGCTTCTACCTGAAGGAAAACTGGAGAAAAACCCGGGTCAGGATGGGGCTACAAAATTAATGTACACAACCGTGCCAAAGTTGAGTACACAAAATTTGTGTACACAAAATTCCACTCATTCCGTGGCTTGTAACGTAAAACCGGGCAAGAGGCTACAAGAAACGAGTAAATAAACAATTGTCGTTTAAAAATATAATCAAATAATATTGTATTTACTCACATAATTAATTGCATTTTATTTTATAGTCTTGGGTAGTAAAAATTATATTTATTATAGTTATTATATATTACCGCGTGATTTTATTAAAAAGGGAAGTGAGAGAGTTATTTTATTATTTTCCTTTGCTTTTCGAATCGAAGGAAGAAAATCAATGAAATATCGAATATTCTTTTCGGACAAAAAACTGGGTCGTATCACGTAGTATTAATCTCAAAATATAATTCATCGACCGAGAAAAGTATGAATAAAGCACAAAATTAATTATTTTATTCGGATTCTATAAATGATAGCAATTTAAAAAATATATTCGAGTTGACGACTGTACAGTTACTAATGATATTTAGGTGTTGGTTGAAGACTATTGATATATCAAATATGTTTATACATTCGTGTTGCAATGCTATGTGATTTTGTGCGATAAATGTAGGATCAGAAAATACGAAACAAAATTGATAATTAAGCATATCATTCACGAGGTTGCTCTATAAAAGAGAATGTCTTCAAATGAAGAGTAAAATTTTCAGGTCGCAGCTGATTAAAATATATGTAGTCTGCTTTACTGAACCCCAATCTATTCCGAATAATTTTCTCTCCGTATTTCCCAATTTTCTCGAAAATTTATTCCGGAAAGCTCTCGTATAATTGCGTTCTCAGGTGAACAATATTACGAAACTAGGAATACGTTGTCATTTGTCACAGTCATTTCATAACAAACGAATAACGAAGTAAAATTTAATTAGAGTGGAAACTGCATCGCATAAAGAATGTCTTCGTCCAATAGTAACTCCAATAAACGGAGCAGGCTTCGTCCTCCGACTGCTTATTAGAAAACAAACCTTGTGCAGGGAAACTGTTACGAAGGCACGCAAATATTTCGCAACCCAGTCGCTAGGAGAATCGACAGCGGGTCGTGCATCAGACAGCTCAGCGCCGACGAAAGGCAGATCTCTTCCTCAAGTCTCTTCCCTTTCCCAGCCATCTCTTCAACCCCAACCTCCCCACCCACTCACCCTTCCCGCCACTCGAAACGCCCCTTTGCGGGTAGAACGAAAGTTTCCTCGGAAATATACTTCACCGCGCGGGTGAATATTGACCGAAGACAAAGAGAGGAGGGATACTCGTCTTAAAAGTTCGAATTATTGAGGAAAGGACGATATCAATAAGAATCCACGAAAGAGAAATTAATTTCACTTTTTGTACTTTTTGTGATAATATTTTATTACGTTTTCAATTCGAATTTTAAAAAATCACAGCGCAATTTGTAATCACGAACAATCTATTAGGGTATTTATTGTCGATATTACACAAAAAAACAAATATTCATCCCCTCTTTATTTTTAAACCAAAATTGAATTATCGAATTCGATTATTTACGGTTATTTTCATTTCCATGAATATGATCATGAAAGGCAAAAAGAGTGAAAAATCTAAAAGGTTTGAGTAACTAATCAATTAAAATCCAGAGTTTCATTTTGCGACCGATAAATTATAACAATGCCGATCAAAAAGGCTAATCATCGTGAAATGTCCAGAACGTTAGGAAAATTGTACTTTTTTTTTTCCATTTCGGCAATTCCTCCCATTTCAAACTGATCATTGCGTTCTTTAGAAACGTACGTGTAATAGAAGGTAATGAACACTTTAAGAAATATTGCTTACGACTCCAGGAAAATTTTACTTTTCGTTTAATGACAAATGTTGACAACTTTAATGAAGGTTATTGATTCCATTCGCAAATCCTTAAATATTCGTGATGATACAATACTAACACAATTGCAAATCGGTTCTTTTCTATAAACATACGCCCCATTTTCTACGGATTGAAACAAAACTATTTTTTTATTTGTTTCTGTTCAATGAGTTTTGAAGAAATCCAACTTCTAAACATCTGTATTCTTAAAACGATTTACTAGAACAACAATTTCCAGTTTGTGGTAAAATTACTTGTAACGTAAGACATAACAACATATGACAGTGGATATTTATGTATTTTATGTAGAATATACGTGTCTCCGGGAATAGCAATCGATGAGAGAGTAGTACTGATATATTTTTCTCCATAAAATTGTTTTTGTAACCGAGTTACACTTTTTCTTTATACGCATATCATTGGCATTATTTATTATGAATTAAAGTGATTGAAGAATTAAGATATTTGCTACAAACATTTAACGATAATACATTAGTTATAGCGTAATTCATTATAACAATACAAAATCATAACCCAAGAAAAGCAAATGAGACTGTGACAGCCAGCGACGAATCCAGAATTTGATTTTGGGAGGAGCCAATAAAGATAAATACCAGGATGTACTGGTCCCTCCGCCGTAACATCTGTACAAATTTACTTCTTGAAGTTGCAATTTAAGACATTTCTTTCCATAAAAGACGCATTAACGTTAATTGCAACTTTGAAAAACATCCCTTTAAAAATACTTTTTTGAAATAATTCATATTTTTCTCCGAATTTTTACTTAGACCGCTGCTTTCCGTGAACATTTTGAATTTTTTAAATGCTGAAAGTAAAAAAAAACTCATTCTATGTCTTCTATTATTCTTTCTCTTTTGGGAGGGCACTTGCCCCCTGTGTCTCCCCTTGGATCCGCACCTGGTGGCAGCGTTGCATTTCTTTGGATCCGTGCATTCACTGTAATCGTTGAGACAGTCATGTTGGATCGACGCCAGCGCTTCTGGTGAGAAAGATTCGCGTAACAATACCGCAGTGACAATGGCCCCGTCGCGGATTGCAGGCGAGCGATGCTTCGTCGTGTCGAGTACGACGAGAAACAACGAGAGTGGGAGCGCCACCAGTATTCGAATTGCAGATGGCTGACAACGTCGGAATACGAATCGAGTCGCTCTGCTTCGTGAAGCTTCACTCAGGTTTGAGGAAGATCGCGCAATGCTCTCCGTGACCTCGATACCACGGTGTCACAGTCAATAACGAGAGAGTATTTCAATCGTACCGAAAGAACAATTTTGGTAAAAAAAAATTTAAATGTACTTTGAGAATATTCTCTGACTTTATGAAGGATCCCTTGGATTGGAATAAAGAATATACATTTTTATACTTGAAAGAATTCGCCAATATTTGGGAGGATAGTGATCCGGACGATTTATAAGTTTCACAATAAATTAAATCACGAAATTCTGAAGGTAATTATATTGTATGGAGTATCATTATGTGGAAGAGAAATGCAGTGTAGTACAAAAAATATCAAAACTGATCAAATTATTTACAGAAATTTAAACGAAGCCATCACGAGTATAAACAAAAATGTTTTTGTGCTCATATTTCCCCTACAATTTTCATTGCGATACACATATTGCACCCGCGAAAATGTATTTTTACAATGACGAAATCAACATTTTCTTATCAATAATTATCTTTTCGTTAGTAATATAAAATTATATGGTTTTACTGGAAACTTTTTAATTACACCTGAAATGCAATAAATTTCTTATATTTAATGTTGTATTCACCAACAACGTAAACATAATGAAAATACGAGTTCGATTTCTACTTTCTTACAGATCCATGAGAGATATTTTTGGCAGGATTAAATTACTAGGAATATCAAAGTTACCATCTGAATTTCATAGTTGTAACTATATTAATTTTATAAGGTTGGACTAATACGAACGCCAACTCGATAAGTAAAAAGTCGTAATAGATAATAATTTTAAAAAAAATTAATACCTTTCTTTTATCATTAATATTTCTCAGAGTAAAACGACAAAATGTCACTCATGAATAGTATCAACCTTGGTGATGAAGAACAATATATTCTTCTTTTGTTACAATGCACTCTTCAGAGAAAAAAAATTCATACATTTCGTACAAATGAGAACGACATATATGAAAGGTGAACTCTAATGAGTAGATTCAGTGTCATTCTGCAACTCATATGACCCAATGGAATAGACCTTTCATTGGCCATTTCACCTTTACCGCTGCTGTTTATTCCAGCAATTCCTTCTATGCATCCTCGACAAATCCATGGCTACCACAGTCGGCGACGTCACCTTGGCAACTGATCCGTTAAAGAGAGCGTTACGACGTTCCCGGGATTCGCGGAGGATTCAAAGCAACCGCGGATTGCAGAGCACGGAGGAAGCGTTGCAAGACTTTCTAATGCCGTCGCGTCCGTTCGTCGATCTGTCTGTCCGTCGACGGAGGATTGCGAGAGATGCCAAAGGGAGCACGAAGGATTACGATGTCGTAATGAAATCGCTTCAAAAATCACAAAGACTCGAGTATTTGAAAAGGGAGATTACGCCCATTCCGGAATTATGTTCCGTGTCGGTGATTGGTTACGTAAAGATGAATCTCGATACTTCAGATTGCATGACACTAAGACTGCAAGTTGAGGTTAGTTTCTTTCGGAATTACTGATTTTAATATTTTATTTTTCACACTTGCTGGCTGGATGGCAGGGGTTCAATCCCCGATCGCTGTCTCCAGACTGACTCCCGGGCCTACTCAGTCTGCTGTATAATGAGTACTAGATCTATCCTGGGATCAAACCAGTCGCAGCGAGATGCTGGCCACATCTCCTCCTCCTTCTAGTGCCGAGACCTAGTTATTGCGGATCTCAACCCTCTGCAATCCTCTTGGGTTCCTTCGGGATTCGCTGCTGTGGCACAGTTTGACTTTGGCTTTGATATTTCGCAGCGAAATAAATGGAGAAATTGTTGTGAGACGTATCCATGACGATCGTCGTATTTACAATTTACATCAAATCATACCAAAGTACTAATATAAATAAACTCACTGGTAACAAATCACTTTTCGACCACCTACAAAACGAGCGAAACGACTGCCTCCGGGGACTACCACTCACCAAGGAAACCAAAGCAAGTATTCGTAATATACATTTAAGTCACCGAAAATGTCTGATCATATTTATTTACTCAATTTTGATCATGGCGAGGGGAGGGTCAATGACTTGAAACGGACTGTGAATAAATGTCGAAGAAAAGTAAAAGAGAAAACTCCACAAATCGTAACTAGGATCAACACGAGAAAAATGGACCGTAGTCAAACCTAGAACAATTGTTTCAAACATTCGAGTACACCAAAATATTTAATAATTTGGATAATCCTTTCTGCATTTAGTTAGTGTCAGAAATATTTGAGTTGACGATAACATTTGATTCGTGTTTGCGTGAAAAGTGACCAAAATTATTTTACTTAAAACATATGTAAATTATGGTGAAGAAAAAGTATGTGATCCCGTGAAAGTTCGCCAAGGAGTTTAATGGTAAAAAAACGGAATGTTACTAATCTCTTCGACCTCTTAGGTAACATAATTTAAGGAGTTAATTTTGAGTAAATTTAATGCTTATTCAACCAAAGCTGCGAAATGTTATTGAAACCACAATACTGTCTTTTGATATCAATTGAGATAAGCTTATTAATTATTCTCACAGCTATGCTAACAGGTCAAAAAGAATCCACAATATACTAGCAGTATGTGACATTTCATTTGACAGTGCCACGAATCAGCTAACTAGTATCCAAAATCAGTTTATAAAAATATTGTGAGTAAAAACTGAGACTTACGAGATATTGTGGAAGGTCTGGAAGGAAAAGAAAAGCATTTGAAGGAGAAATGAAAGCAGTTGATAGGAAGTAGAAAGATGAGAGAATTGTTACAGGCCATTAACTCGATCTAGTTTGTTCGATATTTACGACGTTCTGCAAGAAAACATGCGCTGTTAATTCGTCATGCATGTGGTCTGAACTTGTTTAGAAAACGTAATCTCGTCTACTTCAATAAATACATCCACCTGTCAATCGCATGTTATATGTCTTCATGGTGTAAATCAGGAGATATGCTTCTTAATGTGCCCTATGTGTCGCTGTATTTTATTGAACTTATTTCAGATAAGTTTATATCACTATGATATTTTATATTATCATTTGTTTGTAGTTCACTTCCCTCATACCAGTTAGTACGTTCATTAAAGGTGATCAAGACGTTTCTCGATGGTGGGTGGATAATTTATGACCTACATTACATTGACACGAATGTTACGTTTTTCACAAATGGTTTGATTCAACTCTGTGAAACATTTGTAACCCTTTGAGCCATGTAAGGAAATAAATTGTCCAATACTAACAGATAGCCTTATTGTTCATTTTGGTACATGGCCTTACGAAATATTTCTAACCGGAAGAAGGGGGTTTCTCGGTAGCCAGAAGATAAATACAGTATCTACCAGTCATTCGAATGAATCTTACTTTTGGGTCTATTTGTGTCGTGTGACACTGGATATTTTTCGTTTCGATTCCGTAGATATTTTATGGTGGGTTTTCTGCATCTATGCGGGAAAGTAGTTCAAATAAGAGTAAAATACAGAAATTTTGGAGTAGAGTCGAATTAAAAAGCTACATTGAAATGAAAAAATGGTACATTCCAACTAGAATAATAATTATAATATTAATATGGATACCAAAACATAAGGACAATTAAAAGTAAATTATGAAGTGACTTCGTCTACAAACATATTTTCCATTGAGGGTACTAACGTCAATACGGCTGGAAAAATAAAGTTATTCTCGTAGAGTTGATTTGCTAACGGACAATCTTGTTTGCATTGATACTTCTTCCGGGAACACATCAGCCCTTTTTCTGTACTGGAGCATATCAGTTCCTGATGTCCACCTGCATTGCATTCCATGTCTCTGAGATCTCAACTATCGACTCAATCAACTCCTGCGTGTAGTACGTACAACACTGGCACAACCACTCTGCAACCACTTGAACCAACATGGTTGACTTAATCACTTATATTCTTGGTAGACACCACGATTACAGTTGCTATCCCCTAACCATTGCCATCTCTAACACCTATGTCATAATAATCATTATAACCATCGCAAGTGATAGTGCCATTACTGGGTGGATAAACTTCGAGGGCAGGACTTTTCCCCCTTCCCTTAAATCAATCAGTTCGATAGCTTCAAAAATTTCTTCAATTTTTACACATCCTCCTCCCCAAACAATTTGTTTCAGTCTCGTAGACGTTTAGAACTCGCCATAACTATAAACAGAGAATCAAATAAATTATTTCATATGCACGCTATGCAACCTCCCCGTTATCTTCAATACCACACGAACAATTTATTTTTTTAAATATTGTCGGTATCACTCACGTAGTCGCCATCATCACCGTCATCACCTCCATATTGTATTCTACAACCACCATAGCTTCCGTATAGTGAATCCAAAATATGAAATGGAACGATTTGTAGAAAGTGATAGAGAGACAGTAGCCTAGCTGCACCATAACCATAGTTGAGATCCGACAATCGTCAACATTTTCCACATCAATTTCACACGCTTCGACCGCGTCTCCTGTTTCATCCGTTTCTTCTACCATCGTGTCGGCCACCTCGTAGCGGCCGTAGCCGTAGTTGTACCACCCACCGTCTGCGCTGCCCTACGCGACGGGGAACGCACAGAGGAAGCGATTGCACGGTGGCGGTCGTGCGTTCCGGGACGTGAGCATTGACGCGTCCCTTGAACTGCGCTGAAGACGCTCTGTGACGAGATAAAGACACGCAGTGCGTGGGTGGACACGCAACAAACATCTTTGTGGAATGATTCGGTTTCTTTTGGTCTTCAAAGAAGATTGATATCACCAATGCAGTTGGCCAACCCAACGGACAGCTCATCGTTACGGGGAAACTGTTTGTTCCAGTGAAACACATGTTCCCAGGAAGATTTATACGATGCGAGTATTTACTAACGGTGCGACTCCAATCAGTTAATACTAAAGCTGTCCTGAGCTATTTTGGTTTATGACGTCCATATTGCAGTATACAACCATTTCAGAAAACCACGTGCATGTAGTCATTTTTCTAAAGTATTGAAAGTATCTTAAAGTAGTTTTTAAGTTTTTTGTATTATCTGTTTCAGTGCTAAGCCGTCATCCTAACTGAGGTTTTCTGAGTTTCACTCGATTGCTTAAGGTAAATGCCGGGATGATACCTATATTGCTACCCTAGAGTTAAGTAGAATTTTACCTCCAATTTTAGTTATACCATTCCTCAACGTCCAGATCAGCTCTCAAGTCCATTCATCTTGAGTCTACACAAGAGTCTACACAAGAGTCTACACAAGAGTCTACACAAGAGTCTACACAAGAGTCTACACAAGAGTCTACACAAGAGTCTACACCAGGAGCTCGAATTGGTCGCAACTGCTGTACTATCTCCTCCTCCTAATCTGCAGACCGAGAATACTCGGAGCTCTATTCGCGAATCTAATACGTTCTTCAGAGTTTTTTTATGGGAATACTTCGGCTATTCAAAACTACTCTACCCTTGCAATGAGTAACATTTTCTGTGTTGATCTGTAGATTTTTTTCCCTGTCTTGCGTCTGTTTTCAATCTGGTATGAAAATGACCTCCCCGGTGAAGTGGGCAACTTTCGTCACACTTCATCACCAAGAACGTCTCCCAAACCTTCTCAGCTTGCTATAAAACGAGTGTCAGGTCTATCTTGGGGTCAAACCGTCCGGAGCGAGATACTAGCCAAATCTCCTCCACGTCGTTCCGAGGTCTAGTACATGCTGAGGTCTTACCCTCCGTGATAGTACAATGGGTAAATGATGGTAAATTGTAAGTATTGTTCATGGTTAACATTCTAGTTTAGCATATTCTTCGTATTATTATATATTTTTGTATATTTATATTTTATGCTGAATGCGACGTTATCCTTTAGCGATTAAAAGAGCATTTAAAATAACGGCAATTCTCAATTTCAAATTTGACGCGTAGAGTGGAAATGAAGAAAGTCGGTGTCACAGTAACGAGAAATTGTCAGAGCTCCTTGCTCAGCTCTTATCACGTATCCTTGTCTAGGTTGTACTAGCGTAGGTGGCATTAAATCACTAAAATATCATAAATTGACATAAATAAACAGAGTAACATGTACTTGTAGTGATTTCCACATGAAAAACGTACCTCATCGGTCATTTAAATGAAATAATTACAACTATAATTGATGTTGAAATACATTGCGTCTTATGGAGAAAACACTTATTTTCAAAACAAGACAAACTTTTTTATCACGAAAGTCATGAAAGTTTCCTTTGATTTCTAGTAAATTTTCCGTTATACTTTTTACATCACTTTTATCTATAGGTCACCAGATATCTCAGAAAGATATTTCATGCATGAATAACGAAACCATCGCGCCCGGCCTCCATGTTCTTACCTGCACTTGTCCAGTCACGTGAGTTCCTGAACATTGTTTGTACTATATCGTTACCTGTATGATAGAAATTAAATCATCATTTTACATCATTATTATTCACATAGAGTATCGTTGTGTTTTGTAACTATTAGAATTAAAGTAAAGAAAACAATAACTCATTCCCGTGATTTGATTATCCCGGTTCTGGTCCCACGTAATAAACGGATTCATTCAGTCCTTAAATCCCTCTTTTACAAAATCAAAATATAGGGAAACGTATTACTCACGTTGTGGTCATTCCCAAGAACATCGTGATATACAAATCGTAAAAAAGAGCTAAAAACCCATAGAAACATTGTTATACAAAATGAGACAATTCAGATTCCAACACTTCTTTCGCGTATTTTGATCGATTATGATATTCTCTCAACATAGTCATTATGGGGCTAGTAAGTTCCCCATATTTTCTATATCTATCAAGTATTCTTGTATTGGCGGAAAATTATCGACAGTTGACTATCGATAGTTATCGGTAGCTTGACGGAAAGAAATCAATAACTATCGATAGTTATCGGTAGCTTGACGGAAAGCAATAAATAACTATCGAGAGTTTCCCATAGTTTCAAATTAGTCAAAATTTTGATCATAATGATTATGAATAGTGAAAGGAGAGAAAACAGCCAAATCAGGTTCCATAAAAGTTAATTACGGTTAAGTTGATAGTATAAGAAACCTTTCAATATGTTTTGCGTTGGGGACATATTTATTGACCATTGGATAGTGTAAAAACTCAGAAGATGCGTGGTTACCTCATATTTGGAAAATCTATCAAGACTTGAAAACCTAAAATATATCTTGTAACCTTGCATTTTAGTGCATGAAAATTGGCAAACCGACCTCCTTAAATTGTTGAAGAAAATTATAAAAAAAATTGTTTAATTACTGCCACCGAGTTTCAAAGAAGAGATTCAATTACGCTTCCAGTTACTAAAAGACATGATCGTGTCGACTTGAAGCCATCCTGTGCATGTGTTGAAATTTGTAGGAAAGCTTTAGGTGACAGCTCTAGAACAGATGAACTAGGATAAATGTAACTATCGATTGTTGATTATTAACTATAGGTGATTATCAATAGTAGAAACTATCGGTAGTTATCGATATTGCAATCGATACTTTTCTTCCTCTTTCCTTCACCTTTGCTCCATAAATGCCTGCCTTTTCCACCATGTAAATTGATCTCATCTGGTATTGTTCCTATCTGTGTTACATTATCCCGAAAAATAGTTTCTTTTCCAGTAGTTTTCCTTTTCCTAATATAGAAGACTGCTATGACCATAAAAAGTTAAGTTCCAACGTACTCATTAATTCTTGCGTGGGGTGAATTAAAAACCATGTTTTAGTAAAAGTCACCCAGCGAAACTGTGCTCTCTATTAAATCAGTGAAATGAAGGGATCGAAAATACTAATGAACGTACATCACACCCCAACACTGGCTAACACCATTATTGATGAATAACATTTTATATCAATGACGTTTGGAGAAAGAATATTTATTTAAGAGCTCCAAAAATGTATATGCGGATTAACGCGCGAAAGATCAGCTAGTATATTAAATATAAATATATAGATTTAGTTTTGAAAATATCATAATAATTATTTTAACTCCATGTCTTAATTCAAGATTCAAGGTAACAGTAATTTAGCGAAATTTCAATAAATCTGGTTTCGTTAAAGCTAACTTGTTATTTTATTAGTCCCCCATCAAATAACAGTGACATTTACATACATTTTGCTTTCTCAACTCTCCATTCAACTTTACGCTCACTAAGTAAATCACATGGTCAAGGTTTGTCATCAAATAAAAAATCAAAAGAAATCAGACTAAAATACATTAAATTGGTCATGAATTTAAAAAGTTTTTTGTGTTTACTTGCAACCAGTACCACAAAATCCGTGCCATAAATTTTATACTTCTAGTCTGGTAAGTAGAAATATATTTTGAGGGTATATTTATCGTCGTATCCACAAAGGAAAAATAAGTTACGAAAATTTATATCCCTCCATTTTATTATTTCTTTAACAGTCTTAAACCAACCAACAGATACATCAGTTGCATTTATATGAGTATCCTATTAAACTTACAAGTATTTTAGTGTACACAGGAGATAACATTCTGTGTCGTTTATCTAAAGCTCCGTGGCGTTCCTGCAATGGCGAAGACCTCATAAATAAATAATAAATAAATTTATTGTCAAAAAACAGTACAAACTGCGTATGACCACGTGGAGGGAAAAAAAAAACTAATTTACTCTCCGGAAGCAAGCAAGGGACCATCCCATCAATTCCGATCAAGGGCCCTAAGGCAGAGGCGGATTCAAAAAATTCAGCAAAAATTCCTAGATAAGATAAAAAGTTAGCTGCGAGTTATAATACTAATAGAATGTCAATATGTTTGTAATTTTAAGCAAAAAATTACATGTAAGTTATTATCGAACTATAGATTATTCTGAGTATAGTGCTTAAAAATTGAAATAACACTAAATTCACGATTTATTGTTACAATAGACCCGCCCCTAGACAAAGCCTAGAGAACCTGTATGATAAATCCGCCTCTACCCGAAGGAAAACCGGAGAAAAACCCGGGCCAGGACCTTCAGTACGACTTGTCAAAAACATGAAGGATAAATCTTGATACAAATACTGACATACAAAACTTATAAAGCAAATCAGCAAATTAAACAACACCGTGGTAAAGAAATGTTGCGAAGAATGGGTGGTGCTTAATTCCTTAAATTACTTCTGACAAAGAATACGCTCAGATGAAGACCAATGTTTCTGATTCTAATTTAATGCTATGCAACTTATTTGCTTAAAATCTATGTTATTTTGACTCCAAGAATCCAAAAATCTAATTTATCGGGTCGTATTTACAGTTTGTGACATATAAAATAATTTTCATGAATTTCTTACTAAAAAAACAGATTTTGGTTTTTATTTATTATTTTAATTTATTTCTAGATTAAATTAAAAATTATAGCTTAATAAAATAACCTAGAATTGTTTCCAAGTCATGACTGCTTTAAAAATACTGTTATTGTACTATTATTATTAATATCATAATATCATATCATTATAAATGTACTTCATGCATTGAAGATGTTGACCAGAAACGTTGTTTTATACGTGTAACAGGTAATGTGTTCTTTAAATACCCATTATCATTTCAAGGCTCTGATTTCTAATTTTTTAGTGTGAAAATTTAAAAGAAAAATTACATAAATTTACAAAATTTTAATGAAAAGTTCCCATATTCTGTATCACATTATATTACAGTATACTATAGTATTATATTATAGTAGTATATTATGGTATGATAATATCTCACTATAACATATGATACGCTTAGCGAATCTTTTCACCTATTATTTCCCTCGTTTCATAATATTACTTGCTGTTTCAATGTTAGAAGTATAATTATAAAAATTTCTGTGGTTTCCTTCCAAGATGGAAAATTGTGTTCATATTCTATATGCACTATCTACGGAGGTCTTATACCTATATACCTTTCTTCACCATAAAGAGGGCAGTGTAATAAAATAAGAAAGAGAAAAATCTGTTTCTGAAAGTTGTATGTCCTGTGAGAAATTCTATCCTAAAATTTGAGGGCATAAACCACTTCGTATATAGTTCATGATATTATTAACATTTGATACATTTCATATATTAACATTGATATAACATTTGTATTATTAATTATGTACTATTAATATAAAGAGAAAAAGAATCTTCCATAGTCTCCAAAATTTTAATAAAAAGTCCGCATATTGTTGGTATTCTTTATAGTGGTGTATTATAGTTTCCTCTCGATAATATCCCACGATAGTATATGATGTACTCAGCAAATTTTTTCTCCCATTATTTTTCTTGTTTCATAAAATATATGAAACATTAAGTTTTCTTAACCCCTGGATCTCGAGTCCCGTGCAGTAACTGCATAGCGCAGTCTTGGTTCACAAAGAGAACAGCGCCGACGACGACATGGTGCAGAGAACAGCGTTGACAAGCTCGCTCCTTCGCTGCTCCACGACGACGTCGCGGCGCGGCGCGGCGCTTCAGAATTCTCTTGAAGCACGTATCCTACGTACTGCATGGAGAAAGAAGATTTACATTTTACATCCATGTTGGCCGTACCCATGTACCAAGGACCGTTGTCGACGATGTTGCTTGGACTCGCAAAGGAATGAAAGGACTTTACTCGAGCTTTGACTTCGTCTAGAAACTGCTTTTGAATACGAAATTCAATCAAAATTCACTCGTCTGTTTTATTAATAGGTATATTTTAACACATTAATATTTAAAGCGTTATCCTCGTATTCATTTTTGGAGAAAAAAAAGAAGAAGAAGAAGAAAGGAATATGTTTAATCTTCAGAATACCACTCTGAGACCAAGCGGGGTCATCTTAGATCCCATGAAGAAGTATTCAATAAAGAGCAACGAAGGCAATAAACAACAATATACTTCAAGAGAATTATAAACATAGTGTGTTTCGAAAAAAAATATTTACTACAAAAAATAGTTACAAAGATGTACAACAAAAACGACCATGAGGGATTATGGACGGTACACAGGGGTTTACAATGAAGGGGTTCACTTGCAGTTTTGCTAATACAACATTAAAATAATCTCGCGTCAAGAAAATTTTCAACATTATTTAGTACAGATATTCACAAACTTTAGGAAAAATATCGTTTTATGCTTTTGTCTGTCCTTAAGATGTATATTTTTTTTATCTATCTCTAAATCATTGGACACAAACACCTATAAATAATGTTCACATGTATGACATATTGATTTTTGTGGGTTGTATTTGTTAAATCATTATTTTATTAGTGATATTCCTACATGATCCATTTCTCGAAACTACTATCTCTAAGGAATTTCATCTTCGATAAGATTCGATTTTAAGAAAATTGTTTACTTTTTCTAGAAATTAAAAGTCCAACAGTTTTCTTTGAATATTTTAAACTCGGAACATATCGAACTCTATCAGTATTCCATCGATCAAAAAAAAACATTCTTGATTCAAATTATGTCTTGCTCTTTATCATTTCTTTACAACATATGTATGTTTATAAGATACATGTTTTATTGTTCAATAACTTCAAGTTTTTCTCTCGTCACAACACGTGTATCATGACGGAAAAATAAATGCATCCTAGAAGGAAATTATTAAGATGTTGAGTTGTTAACTTATATGTTCAGCAAAAATTCTAATTAACTGTACAAAATGATGAAAAATAAGCCCAGAAATGAGCTGAAGGATGGCAAGAATATAGAACTCCATATCAAAGAAAATCTAAACAATACAGATAGAAAAGAAATAAATGCAGTATCTTATTTTGACAAAAAAATTGTTTCGTGAAATGACAATTGTAAAGATGATATTTCTTTCTTACTCTTGTGTCGTTGTAATTTCACTAGGTAGCATTCAAATGGTTGAATAAATGCTTACACGAATAAAATAACTAATGAGAGAAGGACTGAATTGAACAGAAAGAGCACGTTCTTTCCCGTTGTATGTCGTAAATAAAGTTTACTGTCTTTCATCCCTGATCCTGCTATCACTGCGCTGCAGCCTTTTCCGTTTCTCCTTAACTCGAAGGCCGATACATTTCAGAAGACTTTTCCCGTTATTACTCGTATTAAACTTTCACTGCCAAAGTGCTAGAAAATTATAAAATTGTGTTTTAACTTAAGTTTCTCGTATTATTTGAGTTATTATCAATTATTTATTGTATATCTGTACATGATGGATAAATTAGTGCTATTCAAATTAAACAACCAGTGGAATAACCTCGATAAACTCGCAATGAGCTGCATAAGTAGAAATGTAAAGTATCTAAAAGCATCTTTTGAAGGAAATGGTACCCTAATTGCAAAATGTAATTTTATTCGATGATATAATAGCTACAGTATTTCTTCGAATAAAATTTAGGAAAACATTTACATTCAAAAACTGAAGATGTGCCCCTTAGAAAATCCAAGAGATTCCAAATATTATTTGATTAAATGTTATATCAAGCAAACAATAAACTCATTAACCTTTAATATTTTTTGTTAAATTTACCATCATTCCTTTTTTCCACAATATTTTGTTCATTGTGAATGATAAAAATAATTAATTTTGACACATAAATTTATACGTTTATGAAATAAATCAGTCAATATTTAAAAGAAACAGTAAATAAATTTATCTCTTCTCTTTCTTGTCTCAGTAGTGTCAATCTATTTTGCGCCAGAAATTTGCTGTTTTACTTTTGCTATAAACATATGTTAAAAAAATAATTTTATAAATGACAAAGCAAAATATTTCAGACGCTCAACTAGTTCTCAATTCGGTTCTCGTCGAAAGGTCACCCGCGTTAAGGTATTCAAGTTTAACCAAACAAAAAAGTTCATTTTCATATTGTATACGGGTGTGTAGAATAGATAACATGAAAAATGTTTCAGCTTTCCCTGCTTAGAAGGTGTTAATGGAATCCCTTTCTCACGCGCCTCGGTCGGTAGTTGCTATGACGTGCCGCATTCGGGCGTCCGAAAGGAAACAATATTAGCGCCGGTGCGACGCAAGGCGCCGCGACGCAATTATAGGAGGCTTACGCGACGCCGACGGAGATACATCAAGGACAACGTCGTCAACGCGATTGCGAGGAGAGAGAAGACTCGACGGAGGGAAGGTAGAAGGTCGCCAATTGATCGGAAATAGGACATCCGCAAAGCATCCGAGAAGCAGCAGAATACAGTAGAGCCCCTCTGGTCGGGACCTTGACCTTGACCGGTTACCCGTTTGCCTGGTGAATCTAAGGTTAAATTACGTTCAAAAAGTCCACAATTTTATCAGAATAAACAAGCAAATGAGACGCCATTGCAACTCTTTTTATTGTACACGGAAACACTAACATTTCGAAGTTGCATAAAAATCGATAACTGACGAATAAAACTCGAAAGTAGGTTCGTACAAATGTATTACATGTATTGTGAATCAAACTGACGAATTTTCTCCCCTCCCCTGCTCTTTCAACCACAACACAAACACATTGGACCCCCCAGGGGACTTACATCTAGTAAGTACGTGTTTGGCGAACACGGGGCCCCGAGCTGAGTCTGGCACTGCTTCCACTTACTTGTGCCATGCTCCTTCCTTTCTCTTTTCTGACCTCCCTCGGTCACCTCTTGTTCTTTTCGATCCCGACGCATTTTAGGGCTAGGGTATCTTTCATTTTCCTCATTCCTCTCAGTTTTTGTTCTACCCCTCATTTTTTGTCCCCCCCCCTCATGTTATGTGCCCCTCTCATTTTAGCCCCCCCCCCTCCATTTGATGTATGTTGTAGATATGTTTTGGTGTGTTG
>NNCF01126330.1:1473391-1494878 GCA_002313205.1 Laupala kohalensis | reverse complement strand
AAAAAAAAAAAAAAAAAAAAAAAAAACACACACACACACATTGGACACCTAAAGTCACGTCACCTGTTTTACTTTCCAGGGAGGGTTCGTCATTGCTTGTCATTTAATCAATTTTTGATAAAGAAATAATTTTGAATAAAGAAAAAATAATCGAAGGACAAATATCTTTTTATATTTTTCAAAACGTCGTAAGTCTAATATAATTTCTTTATATAATGGACGTTCATAGTAGAATTAGTGTCGATGTTTGAGTTACTACCAGCCAGCTATTTGACGCTGAGAGAAAAAAATACTGTTTCACGGGATAGGCTGGTTAATTCGAGGACCGGTCTATCAGAGATCGGTTAAGAGAGGTTCTTCAGTACCTATAACTCATAAGGACCGCGATGGAAGTCTTCTTGGAAGCTGCCTGTTCCAACCACGAACAACGTATAGAAATCTCTTAAATTGCGGTGAACCTCACCGCCAGGTAACAGATTTATTATGTTATGTTGAATAAAAATGGGAGACGCGACCGAGATTCGAGCTGAAGGTCCCGAGTTCGAATCTCAGACCCGTCTCCCATTTTCATTCAACATAACATAATTAATTACGATCAACGTGTTTACATACTGTGTTCAGGATTACGTAAAACAATTTGAAATTGATACTATATTTGTTAGGCAAACGAGACACCAGTTACTTTACCGCTGCAAAGAAATCGTATCATAACTTTCAGCCGGGTAAAAACGGCGATGGGTCGAGAATTGAACCTGGAGCTTCTACTTTAATCACAGGGGTGTCAACCAATGAACCACCAGTTCGCCTTCCACAACCGGAGGATATACATGAATGAAATTATAGTATAATTAAGTTGAATTTTACGTCTTTATAAAAGAGAGAGTAATAAAAAAGATGGTACGTAAANATAAGAGACAGAGTTACAATTAATGGGCAGCTCTTGTCACAATTGAAACACGAGTTGTAATATACTTGTTAGTAATTTTATCGACTTCTTTCGGAACATTCGACGAAATAACATGTAATTGCTGATATTTATACCGAAAAATATTTGTTTATTTATTTTGTAAACTACTCGACTACACTATATTACTGTGTCAATTCAATGTTAACTAACTGAAATTTTTGTATTCAACAACTCTTTCCTTATCAAATAAGTTACGAAAATCCATATAAACCAGAATGGCAAATTATCAGATTGACAACATAATTTATGTAAAGGTTGTTTCCATGAAAATGAAACAAATGGTCAAATTTAAGTTCTGGAAATTACAGGAAAGATCTGTTGAAGGTGCAAACCCAAGTGAAATGGAATTTTATGTCATGTCACGAGTTACTATATAATTTCTACTGAGCATTTATTAAAACCAATATTGTGAACATCTCAGATGTTGTATTACCTGGAGAGCGATGTAGGTCACATTTATTTCATGAGTCGAGGCCACGAAAACCCAGAAGGTACCTCATTTAAATATCAAAGTTGAAGATATTTCGGATACGTACTTCGTTGTGTCATAATAAACAATCCATTCACTTGTCAAGATACTAATGCACATCTGAACGAAATAATATCCAAACGACAAGGGAAGAAGACTATTTGAAGGGCAGCCATTTGAATATTAAATTACAGTGTTAATTTTGGTAGTTAAAAAATTGTAAATAATAAAAGATCATCGGAATGCTCCAAAACTATTTGGAAAATGTTCTCTGATGTGTTTTATATATTTGCACTTGGAAAAACACAGAATTGCACCAATATCTTTTTAAAATAGTGATAGAATGTTTACATCAATGACATATTGCAGTGCATTTTATGAGATCAAGGTTTATATTATAATATAAGTAAAATATTAATTATATAATACAAACATGGAACTTATTCCCAAAAAACTGTTTTCGTATCCAGTATTAGCATGATAAATCATTAACCACGCAGTCATTTGCATTAGGAGGGTCTGGTCAATGTGCATGTAGTGATGTGACAATGACAATACTTGTGGTTGCTGTGCGGTTAGTAGCTAATAAATAACAATAATAAACTTTATTGTCAAAAAGGTAGTTGCAAACTGCGTATGACCACGTGGGGGGCAATAAACTAAGTTACTCTCCGGAGTCAAGCAAGGGACCATCCCATCAATTCCGATCAAGGGCCCAAGGGCAGTGGGGGATTTAATACTTATAAACTTTTTTAAATATACGTACTGTTGCCAATTTATTATTCCAAAATGAATCGTAGATGTAATGTACAATCAAAATCCAAGATTAATAATTCCAAAAGTATTAAATGACATTCCCGCCTTTTGAAAAGTTCGTTGATTGTGAGATAATTGATTTGGTGAGTTAAGTTTACAAACGTCCGTAGTAAAAATTTATGATATGATTGGTTATATTCAAAGAAGTATTTAGTTAATTATCTGATAACATTCAGGATAGCATCAATTTAAAGACCTGATGAACTCAAGGTAGAATTTTGTGAAACAATGGATAGGTAATATAAAGTATAAAAGTACGATAACAATTAAATTTTTGTTCAGAAGACGTTGCACCATATTTCGCTGCTACATTTTCCACGCTTGCGGTATTTTCTAATTTCTTGATGAATTCTTCGATAAGATCATTCCATCGTCCTCTAATGAACGCACGTTAAACACCATATTTAACGAAATAATTCTCAAAATTAAATATAATGTCCGCAGTGATTATCGTAAGTGAAGCCAGCTGGAAGGGATCTTCGGAGAGCACTCCTTCTTGCATCTACCCATCGCAACCAATCCTTACAGTCTCGTGGGACAGACGCCGCGTGCCGGCTCCCGCCCCTCCCAATTCCCACTCATATCCCATCTACGAAGAGACCACCCACTGCAGACGCAGAATGCAATGGCGGCCAAGAGTACGCCAGTCGTTTCTCGCTTTTTGTGAAGCCTCCTCTCCAAAATTTAAATTTCAAACGAAAATATATTAAGTGTAATTTAATTTGGACACGAAAAAAAAGCAAATGGCCCCCGCGCAGAGGAAGATGGCGTGTTCCTGATAAATTAGACTGATAGCGCTCCTCGTGGTCTATGTCGAAACCACGCCGCTAAATGCACGTTTCATCCGAATCTCCATTGTGTTGGAATAAATAGCGGATGGGGATTCGGTCTCAATCTAAGGATTCGTCCGTCTAGAACAATCGCCAATGGCTGTAAAAAACTGATTAAATTAGAATATTGTTTAATCCACCCGAGCGTAAATGTTGATGAGTTTATCTGATGTATGCAGACCGGATATGGTTGTTTGATTGGGGCCGGAAGAGGAGATGTCTTCATCACGACCAAGAATGAATTGTTCTAATTAGTGAAGGTTCGAAGAGTTTTAGTCGTACATTTCCCAGGATATTTACTCGAAGTAAACATTTTCTCCAATACACTCCAGTAATTTGTTGGGTTATTGTGTTGTGTTCTGAACAAATGATATATTTTTTATGGTCTTTGTAGGAAGAAGAAACGTTTTCCTAATATTGAACTAATGCGTGATGAAAAGAGGGTCCTAAACTTTAATATTATGACAAATTTTAGTTTCAGTCTTTGGTTATACAGATTTATTTGATGGAGCACCTTAAATACTTCCAAATTAAAAATATATTTAGCTTGTTTCATATCTTCTCGTCGTTTAATACAATATATACTTTTTTGTATCAGAACCAGCTGAACGTTTTAAATTATGTATTTTCCCTCGTTAGGAACCAATGAATCATTCGTATAAATTTTATTTGTTTAGTCCCTCGCATCACTGCACTACTAACCTTCCGCCATTTTCATATCTGATCTCCGCACACGTATAAAACGCCACAATAATCCCCATCAACCTCAAGTTCCCCTCACGTACTTTAATGAAGGATGAGAGGAGAAGTCTTGTATTTAAATTATAGCGGCAAGTCGAAACATTCAATTTATCTGCCTGATTACTTTTTAAGCACCTGGTTTCCCGAGAGCTAAGTATGCCTCCGTAGCGGGCCGCCTGGATCCTGCCTCCCCCAATCCCCTTCCGCGCCGCCATCACTGCGGCGTCTGGTTGCCTGGGCTGTCAGCCTGTCAGTCAGCGCCGCGACCCTCCAAGGTAAACATTTTAGCAACCTTTAATTACGCGATCAAAACGCATGGAAAGAACGGACCTGTTGGCTGCAGGGTGCGGGGATGCGTGCGCCGGGGTCGGAGGAAAGGGAAGCATCCCACGGAAGAGGTGGTTTGGAGAAGGGAGTGGAGGGGAAGTGGTACGAAGTGGTTCGTGCAAAGTGGCAGGACTCTCGCATGTTTAGTTAAGAGATCAATGTTTTCGGGAATATCAAGTTTACTGAAATGGGAAGAGAGGAGGGGACTAAGCCATCAACAGGAATAAAATACATTGGGTTGTAGTAGAAAAATAAACGTGGTTATTTTATTTACGTAATTAAGTAACATTAATCTTTATTGGTTGGAGTTCTGCTCAATCGTCTTTTGTAAGAACATTTTCACGAGAAACTGAAAAAATATTTTTACAAATTCTGTCATTTTTGACGATGTTACTCGTATAGACATAGATATGGGTTTAAGAACGTTTTGGACAATAAAACAATCTAATATATTTTCGCAGCCGTTTTGATTAAACATAAAATTTCAAAATTTAGATTCGCCACCAAAGTTCAAAATATTTCAGTACGACTCCAATTATCCGAATCTCAATCATCCGAACCCTCAATTATCCAGACAGGTGGGTGAAAAAAAAGGGGGTGTAAAGGCTAATTAGTTGTAAGTAAGTACTATTCAGTTATCTTGCGTAGTTTTGGGTCCATCCTACATTACTTTACCGCACTGAGCTAACTGTAACCATTATAAGAATAAATTATTGCGTATTACTATGACAAATAATATCCCTCTTATATAACCATTGTAAACCTATTGTACCATTAAAATGTTCATTTTTAACCGTATATTGTAAGTTAGCTTTCGTCAACAGTCATTTTCCTTTAAAAATACCTTTTTTGGAATAAATGAAATTATCCTGATATTTGATTATTCGGACCGTGTCCGCTCCCAATTGATCCGGAGTTCAACTGTACTTAATATTTTTTAAAAGTTTTCTTGTTATTGAGACGAATATATTGAACATTAGGACTCTATTTCGAAATGTTCATAAAATTACGGTTTTTACAAAATAATAGATTTAGGATATATTAAATTTTATTTAATAAATATATAGATACATACAGTGTACAAATGATGCGAAGAACGGAATTTATTCTAATACTGTAAAACGTGCTTAAAAACAAAAAAAATTATAATATTGAAAAATATCGTAAAATTACATCATGCATTATTTCTTATCATCGATAAAAAATTTACAGATTGAAATCGTTATGGTTGTGACAATGAAAAAGCCACGCAAACGAGAAAATGAAACACCTAAAAAAAATTAACAGTTTCAAGATAAGTGCGCCACGAACAAAAGGAAAATTTAACTCTTCGTTGGAACAAAACCCACAGACACGCATGGAAACCCGACGATCGTGCAGATAGTTAAGATAGGCAGATGGATTTCAATTGGCTGGAAACATTCACGGGAGCCGGCGCTGGAGAGGGAAGCAGGTTGTGAGACGCGTGTTGTGTTAGCGTGCGGAAGGAGCACTCGACTTGAGTGAGCATCTGCCTTCGCCGGACAACGCCGTGACCGATGGCCAGAGGCGCATGCGCCTATCAAGAGCACGCCAACACAGCGCCCGTCGCAGGATGACAACTGTGAACGAACAGAATATCAAAAATATTATAAAAGTCAGGACATATTAAATTTTAACAACAAGAGAGTTAATATCATCGAAAATAAAATATGTACAATACGAAATGTATACATAAAGTGTAGTTGGGATACGAGAAGCAATGAGATAGATGAACCACACGCCTCCACGACGTGGGAACGGATAACGTACAATAACAGCAAAGCTGTGCAGCGGGTATTACGCAAATGAGACAAAACCATTAAGAGATCCTTGTTTTGCGAAAGCCATATACGCAAGGAGGCCGAGAGAGGACGAAAATGAAGGGGGAGAAACTGTTCCGTAATGATTGTTTCAGGTTAGGTTGAATAGAAGCTTCACCAAAAATGAAATTTATTCGACTGCTCCGAAAATTATTGTCAAGAAAGTTGGTAGAATGTTGGCAAGTACATCGGAACAACTCAAAGAACGGGAGAGAAACATATGCTACTATTAAATCCATACTTAAGGGAATTCCCCCATGAAAGTTTCAATGAGTATTTGGTTAAACGAGAACTACGTGTGTGTGAGGTAAAGAGGTAGAAAATGCAGAAAATCTACTGTGCAATTGCTCACTTTATGGTGAAGAACGAGCACGGTATATAAAGAGTGTGAAGCGAATGGGGAAATTGAAAATATAACTTCAATAAGATATTGAAGAAAAGAGCATTGCTATGACTATGTAAACAGGCAAGATGGTCAAGACAGACCAAATAAATGAAAGAAAAAATGTCCTGAAGATGAAAAATCTCAGATTTCGACATCTTACGTAATAGTCTGAGAAGCAGCGTCACAAAAATGGACTGGCATTTCAATGCTCTTTAGATTTCATACCATAATTAGAAAAATCTGTAGATCAAAAGTTGAAAGGTTCTAATAGGTCTACCGGTCTGGCTGTGGTTGATAGAAACGCTGTGACATCTAAATTGTTATAAATTATAAATATTTTACAATTGATTAACATACTCGTGGAACTTCACTCAAGGATGACAGGAAGTTACAATTTTAACTGATTTGTAAATATGTAGTTTAAGACTTTTACCCCAACCTTACGAGAAAAGATTAAATAAATCAACATAACCCATCCATACACCATAGTAAAACAGAAATGCGAAACACGAAAGTGTGTCTATCTGCTTGCTACCTGATCCCGATTAAACCACTGTACCGATCATGATGAAATTTTTCCAGGCGATAGTTTAGATGTTCAGGTTGAACACAGGCTATTTTTAAAATGCGTGAAACGATAAAAAATGATTTTGACCATAATCGTCGATGAAATCAGAAAAACAGGAATATTCCCATACGCTACCAAGTAAGTGACGAATAAGTTAATAAGTTACAGATAAGTAACATTTATGTGTGGCAATATTGTTCGCCTAAAGAACTCTTATGAGTTCTACCAAAACGTTCGCGACAGCATATGTTCACCTACAAAGGTTTACCTCTACTATCGTAAAACCGTTATTAAAATTGTAAGTATTAAATATTTCAACTAAAGGATTAATTACGGAGGAAAAAATTAATCAACATATTTTGTTATGTTAACAAATAGCAAGAATGTATCGTAAAATTATGACGAATAGTTTAGATTTCATAAGCTGAATTGAAAGCGCTGCCGTCGTTGTGTCCTCGGAAGCAAAAATTCGACCGGCGCAAATTACAAGTAAAACAATTCCGGGCAACACCGGAAAATCACCTAGTATCTCCAAAGAGATTGATACATCATTGAAGCACGTTCATGATACGTACTACAATTTGAATATGGAGATTTGAACTATGTTAGTTAATGTATTCCACAACACGCGACAGAGAATGTCCAAAGTCTTTGACGAAGATAGGACTTCACGACATTTTGTCACTAGGAAGATGATGTGACCAAAAAAAAATGCGCCTGAACTTCATTGAAAGAAACTATGTTGTCCTGAAAACGTTGAACTGGAGTACAACTATTTCAACGGATATCTAATTGTGATCTATATATCTTAAATTTTCTTTAAAATCTTTCCTTAATTATTGTGCATTTAAATGCTTGCTATGAGATCGACACTTTAGTTCCTCGTCTCGTTTATTTCGCTTTGGAAGGCTAACAGGTTTGTTTTTGTGTACGATAATTAATAACTGATTAATTTAAACATGTGCGATGCAAGACGCATTTGAGTTCACCCACATTCCCTCATCGTTGTTCAAGCGAATTTCACTATTGTTGATTATCATTTTAAAACGGCAAGATCGAAAAAAAAAGTTTCAGATTAAAATAATTAATACAAGCTTACGACGTATTTAATTCATATGAATATTAGTGAAGAGCTTCAAATAATTTGTCCATGTCGAATAATCTCCCGCGTGTTATAATTGGGGAATATGTATGTTATATCAATTTATCCTGAGTAATTATACTTTGTTTGTTGCTCACTTCAGAATTTTGAATTTTAAACATGATAACATGCAACATACGTTACAGTTCCACCGGAATGATTATTATATCAAATAACCCGAACTCTAAAACCGTGGTACAGCTTACGTGCTAAATATGTGTCATACTATAGCTCCGTTTATGGTATTATATTGAGCGAAATACGTTATTTAATTTACTTGCTAAATAATATAGAGTTAATAGGTGGACTTCATTTACGAAAATCTATGATATAATTAACGAGGATTACATTAAAATAATTTGCTCATGTTGAAATAGCCGGGTTTAGTAGCATTTAAGAGTTACGCATATGCTGATAATGAAATATGCTAATTAAATATATTAGAATTCTAAATAAATGGGGCGCCGATTGATACATGGACTAACAGTTTCAGTGTCGTTCAAAGCATCGGTTAGTCATGATAGTTTTTTTTAATGGGGCTTTAGGGCTCCCCAACATCAAGGTCATTAGAGCCCCTAAAATCATTGTACTCTTATGTGAAAATTCAGTTCATGAGATGTTCATTAGTAGAGACTGTCTACGATTCTTCATATATTTATAGAAATGTCATAAAAAACCTCTATTCTCACGTGATATTTGCCATGCATGTAAATAAAACGCGGACCGACCAGTAAATTCTGGAGTCCTTTCTGACTATAAGTGCGCGTATTGTATCTTCTATTGTCAAGCATGTGCTTGTAGTAACAGTATTTACGTCGTCAATTATCGCTATAGGTCTCATGAAAGAAAAAATCATCTTTGTACCTCGAGGAATCATACAATGGCCTGTCACCTCACGGCACTGCCTGAATAGTATATTCTCTCCTTTCGAAGAAATATCTAAATTTGTTTCAGTAAAGTACGATGTATTGAAAGTACTCGATTCTCATCTTTATCGCACTTCGTCGTTTATATTTACAAATATAATATTTCTACTTATATGACATATATGAGAAACATGTAATGATATTTTTGTTGAAATATAACTGAATATAAGTTGGATGATTATATCAAACTTCCGAAACGTTTTTCATTTTCGAGCGAGAGAAATTGATTTCTTGATTTATTGTAAAACTTTTGTGACATGTCTTGAAATGTTTTTATGCACAGTGTATTCATTCTTTAAAATCGATATAACTTCGTTTCTTAAAAAAAAAATTTCAGAGACAGGAAGTGTACAAATAACTTAACATTCACAGTCACGGTAAATTGGAGAATACGCTATGAGAATTCATTTACTAATGTATTATTCTAATGCCCACATCTTGTCCAATGATGATCTCATATTTCTATTTTGTTAGGAATAATTATGATTTATATCTTGCTTCGATCTTCTCTTCTTTTCGACTCGTTCCTCGTATCCTTTTTCTGCAACGACGCTCCAAGTTAGTCAAACGACCGAGAAGTATGATTGTTCTTTTAAATATTTTTATTGTAATAGATTTATAACACACCATTATGAATTATAATGATGAAAAAACATTATTTAATATATATACACATCAGTTAATATAACAGTCTAAACAATATTCAGGAACTCGCATGACTCGTTTGAAATGCATAAGAGCACGAACAAACATGGCGACCGAGCGCATCTGTTTCGTGATTTACGCATCACACCTCGGAAAAAGTGAAATTTCTTTCTCAAATGTCCGATCACCAACAGATAAAAGTGATGTAAAAATGACTAACGGAAAGTTAAGTCACGAATGAAGTAAATATGTTACGTTGAATGAAAACGGGAGACGGGACCGGGGTTCGAACCCGGGACCTTGGGATCAGCGCGCTCATGCGCTTACCGACTGCGCCATCCCGTTCGCCTCCTACGCCCGTCTACCATCCTCATTCAACTTGCGAGACCCAAAGGGTTCGAACCCCGGTCCCGTCTCCCATTTTCATTCAACGTAACATAATTAATCTGTTACCTGGCGGTGCGGTTCACCGCAATCTAAGAGATCACAAATGACTTTTGTGACCTTTTTTTTGAAAATTGTGTTTCCTCCATAAGTCGCAATGTGTTGCACCATCAATTAAGATTGCAAGTATTTCATTTAAACGGCTAGTGAAGTATTTTCTTCAGGTTGAAATCACAAGAAGTATATGTTACTTTATTTGTTAATGACGATTTAAGAAGTTTTATTAATTAAATTCGATCTACGCTAGTACCATCTCAAGAAAACAAAGATGTGAGGGAATGGCAAGACATTAGCGAGTTCTAGTGGGTTGTGAAGACACGAGGTGGATGCCTGCATAAAAGGTAAATGAGAAATGTTCAAGACGAAAGGGGAGGGAAAGAATGTGTGGGAATTGAGCGTTGGTGAAGAGCAATACCCCCTGAGAGTGGAAAAAAAGTTGGCTCGTTTTGGCAAAAGACGATGCTCAGTCTCTGCAATTGGAGGTGAATAAGTCAACATTCACCATCCTTGGCGAAGGAACGAGAACATGTGAGGAAGTACATGGTGATGGGACGGATCTTTGCCCTAAAATTGAAGAGACGGGAACCGAGACTACGAGGCAGATGGAGAAGGAGATGATGATAAACGGAAGAGGTAATGATGTCAAAAGAAGAGAATTAGTGAATCCGTACAGAAAAGGAGAGACGAAATAATAAATTTACGACTAAATTATTTATTCCAGAAATTTGAATAAACGTAAAATTAGTTTGCTAATTAATTATACCGTGTCAATAACAATCTTGCTTTTAACTATGTCTTTGCAAGGTTTGTCTTCTTTTTCTTTTCTCCTTTTACTTCTAATCCTTTACTATCCGAATATTTGACATTCGTTTTCATTTAGTGCCTCACAATCAGTGGTGGCAATTAACGGGGGGGAGGCGTGGGGGGCAGCCGCCACCCCCACATTTTTAAAGAAAGATAACCATTTTATTTTAACCGACTAAAACAAGGAATTATAAAAAAAATTGCACTATCCTTGATGTGGTAATCACCAATTATCTTTCCTTTTATTTATTTCATTATTTAAATCGTACTTAGTGGATATATGCAGAAAATGTCATGTAAACGAAAATTGTCAATATCTTTTTGACCCCCTCTTTTGGTTCCCAATCGCAGCCATTGCCCATACATAATACACGTAAAAACCACACCGACAATGAGAAAATATTAACAAATCGTGACGTTCGAGTCGTTATTGCCGGTGAAGAGACGTCGACGTTGCGTTTAGGTCAGGCATTAGAACCGAATCCTCGTATCCAAGTGAAATGATGAGTAACAGTTATTAATCACTAAGCGGCAACAATTACCAGATACAACGACCAAAATGGTGATCCAAACCAACGTCTGTACATGATTAAACGCCAGAATGGTTGAAGTAAGTCTGGGACGCTGCAACTCTCGTGCTTAGTGGGGTAGCTCACGAGCGTTAAAGCCTACGTCGTGGATTAGTAGTGGGGCAGCTTAACTCAGCTGCACGCCGTGGCTCGAGTGGGGAGGCGATAATTACAGAGCTCCAGATTGACTGACGGGCGAACGGACAGGCGGGAGGACCGGACGTAGAAGTACTTCTCCTACTCGAACGTTTGATACGTGATTTTGTTTGTTTAGTTTTTCAACTTGAGCTAAATAGGTAGGGCATGAGGGAATGCAGATTAGTACCCTTTTTCTACTCCAGGCACGACGCTGCTCGCCGCTTCTCTTTTATTTGGATCTCCTTTCTTTTTTTCCCGTGCAGTTGAAGGAGAGGAGAGGGGAAGGGAGAACGGCCTCTTTTGTTTTTCTTGTACGACGTCATCAGCCATTACGTAGAACGTGACCCCGAGAGGTCTTTATTTGCTCTCTCTGGGCCGCGCGCGCCTGATGCCTCGTTCATGAAACAATTCCTTTGCGGACGCAAGCAACGCCGTCTCGTCCCACTGGTCTCTCGCTCGTCTCTCCAGCCAGAGAGCGCCATCAGGTGGTTCCTCTTCTACCCTCGGACGAGTATTTGCCGAAAACGACCATACGTGGTGGGGTGAGCTAATGGAGTTTACTTCCATGTTTCGGACGGAGATAGCTTCGCAAACATAACATTGCTTCCGACCTCTTCTATCTGCTGTGGTTAAGAGGTGCTCGTTACCAAACGAGAGAAAGCAAATTCGATCGATTTCAAGTTGATCCACGTTATAATGGGTAAAACAATAGACTTCTGTTCACGAAAGGTTTTGAAAAGTTGTTTTTACGCGTAACATAAAAACTAAAAATGATCCTTGAAGTTACGCATTCGATAAAATATCAAAATTTAATGAAAAAGAGTGTATTCTCGAGAAACAGCCCTCGGTAGATCATGGCTAGTTCGCTGGCTTAGCTCAAATAAACCCCGGGCTCATTTTCCCGAATTAGGTGGGAGAAACATTTATAGCGTTTCACTGCATATCTCAGTTAATGTGGTTGAGATTATGGAAAAGTGAACATTCCGTGGCTTACCACTGTAGTTGGTGTACTTGGATACGGCAATCTAGATTAGATCTGAACGTTGTTCCCTCAGTAATGTTTTACGATGTCTCCAGAGAGTAATCCTATGTATATTTGGACTTTACTAGCGTTCGTTATTGGGGTCCTTGGTCGGCCGGAACAAATACATATAATATAATATTGAATACTGGATACAGTTTTGTATCGTTGGTTTACCCAAATCATAAAAATAAAATTAATTTTTTCATGAATTCACCATGAAAGACAGCACTATTCTAAAACAATAATGGTATCTTAAAAAGTATTATATCCTTCCGTAAATTTCTGTTTTATTTTCCATGACTTTGAATCTCATTTAGCGCTTTAATGGTAATTGTATGCTTTCGAAATGAACGCTTTAAAAACCGAATACCACAAAACATTTTATCACGAGTTACCGCACTATTTTTTAGTCATTTCTGTTTTAATTTCAACCTTTATTATTGCGGGTGCAAACAATTCGAAATGTCCGAAACGATCAGTTCGTGCGGATACCTAATCCATGTTTATTCTCTTCATGTTAATTTCCCGCTTTAGCCTGAATAGTTCATCAAAAAACTCATCTGAGCAGATACGAGAAATACAACGATTTTCACGCATTCCGGGGTAAATGTTTGGGAAGAGAAAGAGGCACACTATCGAGACCGGGATTTTTCAATGTATTTTTCACAACCGTTACTCCCGAAACTTCACATTTATCCTGATACAAAATAACTTCTAAATCTTTCTGATAATAGTTTTGAGATATACACACGTTTTTTTTTCAATTTACAACATAAACATCTAATTAACTGAAGTAATCGAAGAGCAATTCGTCTGAATGTATCAATATAATGGTTTTCTACGTGAAGAGTTAACGTACTTCCACGCTAGGTTTTTACTTAAGGAAACTTTGTATGAAAGCAATTTAATTTCGGATTAAAAATTTAAGACAAATTCATTGCATGATACAATTTAAAAATCAATTGATAAAAAGGCATATGAAAACGTAAATAAAACACAACGATTCGTCTCTAATAGAAGACTATCAGGAATGCTAGTTAACTGGTAACGAGTGAAATTTAGAAATGTCCATTCTCCACGCAACCTTCGCACTAAGTCTTCAAAGTAAGATGGTCTCATCCTCATCAGTGTCAAATATGTACCTAACATGTGATTATCATTTTCAATTTCGAAATTAATAATGTCTGATAAGCAGACACCTACCAAAATTGAAATGATTTACTCTTTAGATCCATTATTTCCCCATATGACCAATTTGACACTGCAATCCTCCTTTACAAATCCATGATCCGTCCTATACTCACATATACCAGCCTCGTATGGGGGTCAGTGTCAAAAACACACACACAGACTGCAAGTATTCCAAAATAGATTCCCCCGAACTATTACAAAAGCTCCTTCAGTTCATATCACAATCGCCAAAGCTCCTTCCTGTACATAACAAACTCCAACATCACTCAGGATTACATCTCCCCCAGATTTCACCTACATTCTACCTTCTGTACAAAAATATTACAACAAATTATTTTCTATACCAACGGCTTTACATTTTGAACTTGACAAGCAAACTGCACATGAAGGAATCCACAGAAAGTTACATAAATGTTTATTTGTTCTCCCTAAAATGAAAACATAGATCTATTTTCGTGAAATTCTTCAAAAGTAGCATATTTATTCCACAATCATATTCATTTATTTCCATGTAGTGTAATGTTTTCTTTTGTAACTTGTATTTATGTACTAATTTCTTTTCCTGTTAGCATATGCAATATATATCGTTATCGAATGAATCAAAATCCTTGTTAAAAGCTCATAAAGCCATTAAAAAAATTAAAAAACCAAAATAAAAAAAAATCACTTTTTTAGGAAAGTAGAAAAATCTTTCTCCCTTGGTTGAATAGAGACCGCAAAGAAGGGTCCTCATTGCGGGGTTCCTTAACTGCGGTTCGCAGTAAATATCAATTAAACTAACCACAACCATGTTCTGTAATTAAACGTTTAATTCTCTCATCAAAATCCATCATGGCACTATTCTCTGTATAAGATGCCATTAACATTACAGCATCAAGAGAACTAGAAAAAATGCATTGTTGCATAGAAAAAATGGAAACAAAATATTTCAAGAAAATAAAATATAAAATGTTTATGATTTATGTGTGAAGGTAGTTACGCTATTTATCTAATAACCATTGTGCAAATAAAAATCGTATCTTTAATACAAGGGTATGAAAATGTTTTATTTCACTTTAATTTTATTAATTTTTAAAAGCTTTGTTAATTGAAGAAGATTTAAAATAAAATAATAAGAAATCATAAAATGCCACTTTTATCACGATTTATGAACCCTGGTAGTATATATTAAATTTTCAATAAATTTATTTAGCGTTATTTCTAATTAATGGATATCATGAGTCAATTTTAATAAACATTTCTCCAATTCATTAGTATTGTATCAGAGCACTTTGAAAACTGAACCACGACAATACATCAATTTATTCTACACAAAATATCACGTGATATTATATTCAATACGTGTATGTAATAAGTAATCCATTATATAGAAAATGGCAATTATGAATCTGAATTATCAAAATCTCCAGTAGTATCCGTTTTTGCTAATGTCTCCTCATCTTCAAATTATGCGTTCAAAATCAAAACAACATTTATTTACCCGGGAACACTAGAATATTGGGACCCCCATTTTTCTTCGGTACCTCTGAATTGTTATAAATGTGAGTACATAACTAAAATGACAGTGCTAATTTTTGAAATAGCGTGCAATAGTTCGACTTTATAACCAATGATAAATTCTTTCACATTTCTAATACAAATGTAAATAATACGTCCGTCAATAATTCAATACAAAGGAAGTGTTGTGCTAAAGTATCATACATTCAAGTATTATATTCCGGTCTAGAGGGAATGTTCAATATGTTGTTTGCTTTCAGTATTTGCAGGAAAGTGTCAGCTAATACAGCATTCCAAGTCCATACTTCGCGTGGAATCATGGGTGTGTCTGCAAGCATTAAAACGTGTGAACATTCTCGTACTTCATGTTTGAAGAGCTTAATGTACTTGTACTTCTCGTTTGTGGATGGATTTACAAGTGTGATGTCATACATTTATCGAGAGAATTTACCATCTGTCTTTTCTCAATATGTTCGAAGAATTCTTCGTCAAGATTTTATATAAGAAAATCCTTGTGGGAACGTTATGGATATTGATAGCGGCAATACATATTATTATGTATTATAGGCCTATGTATGTACTTCCATGGTATTGTGCTCTGAACGCTCCCATAAATAATACATTTTTTTATATTATTTATGATAACATTTGGTGAAGTGAAAATGCGAGGAGCCGGAATCGAAACCGGGTTGTCTGCTTTGATCGCAGGAGTGTTAACCACTGCGCCACCCAATCGCTTTCTACAGCCGTACGTCATTTCCACTGACCAAACGCAAGAAATACATGCTACGTCATTATTTATATTTTGTATTGTTCGGTTTCTCCAATCTTCATAAAATCGGGTTTGACGAAAATCACATTGATCGAAATCAAAAAATACATTACTCAACAAGTGGATGATGGTAAGAATCGGTTTCTCAAGTTCACAATTAAGAAGGTTGGATAAAAGAACATTTGTAAGGCGTCAGCGCCAGCGTTATGGAACAGAGCTAATTGTGGATGATTAGTTGGAGCAGTTGCGTGATTGTCGAAGTCTGGTAGAGGGCGAGGGAATGATGATATGGAGATTTCAATACATAATGATATTTTACCATCCGAAAACTACGAGTAACTCTTAAAAATTTCTAAAACTGCCAGAAAGGGAGTTATTTAAACTTCCAATCGATATTTTACGATTGAGCTCCTAGAGTTCAGAACCCACAAAACTAGACTGATATATGATTCCATCTGTTCAGAGATACCTTTGTTTAGCCCTTTCTTTTATCCGCTCTACAAAGGTCACTGCTATGGTATCCATCCAGGAGACCATCTTACATCCACTTCGGAATTCGTCCCTTCAGCTTTTATCATCCTACCACTGAATCCCAAGGGAAGTGGATCAAGGAAAGGATAAGAGGGAAAGATTTGAAATGCGCTGTCTTAGGGTGTAAGATACTTTTTTTTTTTTGCTTGGGTACCGTGGAAACACGTGATTAAACTGCTTTTTTTTCTTTTATGTAAAAATAAAGATCAGTTTGTGAAAATTGAACCCGCACCCCGAAACCGAGGGTGGCAGCATAGTTGAGAGCCACTGTGGCCAATATTAGTATTGAAAAGTTTGCAATATTATTGATAGTGAAGAAAATATGTATCACGTTACATTTGAAGACGATAAAAAACAAACTAGGTAAGTCAAAATTCACATAAAGATTTTATGAATTCGTTGTCCACATATGAGTATGGTAACAGAATTTGTTGACTATACAGAATTGTTCAGAATCTTCACTGAACTTGTGGTCACATTGGCAGTAGTACTGGCAGTGGAGGATGGTAGTAGTAGTTCCAATTTATTAGTTCTTACTTTGTCGGAATATGTTATTGTTTATTTTCTTCATGTAAAAGGACGATGAAATACATACTTGGAACAAAGAGATCATATTCTTGTAATTTGATTGTGGTGAAAGAGCATTCCGTATGTTCTGAACCATACAGGATAAACTTTCAAACTTTCAAAAAACATTAATTTTTATGTATTCGATTGTAAATTAAACGATGATTACAAAGAAAACTTTAAGAAGAAGAACGTGAATTCGGTCCTCAGGTTTTTAGCTTGGGTTTCCCATGTTTGTTCTTTCGTCAGAACATTATCGTTCCATGATCTTAACATACTTTTTTCTTCCCCTAAATTCGTCCGATGGGAAAACAGATCATGATATCCACATTTAATGTAAGGTATTATGTCTGAAAGAGCGACCAGGCTTCAGTACCCGAAAAATGTTTCAAATGATAGTTTGAACCATTCTCTATCCAGTGGCGATGAAATTTCATACTCTTTCGACACAAAATTTTGAATTATTTGACTTTAAATCACTATGGTCCTTTATGGGGAAACATTCGCGAGCTTATGTTTTTTTGATATTCTGGAAAAATTACCGGAAAACAACCTACTAAAACATAGCAATTGGAAATAGGAACGAAATGACGCTAAGATTTTCATTTACAAGAATAGTTCACCAAAAACTGTGGAATATACTGCTCTAAAAGAAATGGCAGCCGCATCACGTGACTGAAGACAATGCGATCCTTGTCAAAGAAAGAGTCAAACGAATCTAAATTTATTATAAAGTTTTAAAATCCCCAAATAATTGTCCTGGTCCAATAGTAAAAATCAGTAGAATTTATTATTAATTAATAAAATCCACTTTGGTGAATTTTCAAGCATTGTGAATAGATGGGAACTTGACTTCATTCAACGCGGATAAACTTAAATATGATATTAATGAAACGAACTGTCACGCCAGGCATGTAAATATCAAATTACTGAAATCGTGTGCCCTGAAACCATCTTTAATTGGTCCACGTGTTCTGGTGCTTATAAAACCCTAACCATCCACGAGTATAAGCACCCCCACACAGAGAGAGAGGCAGAGAAAGAGAGAATGTGTGACGTTGGGAAAGGACGAGGAAGCTTCTTCTTCTATCGAGGGACTTCGTCAACCCCTCCGTTTAAAGCAGGACGTCCCCTTTGACACCACCTGCTACATCGCACCGAGTGGACCACGACAGGACACATCCCTCGCTTAAATGACAGTTAACTGTTCATTAAAGAGACAAAAGCGTAGGATCTCTCGGACGCACGACGTGTTTTTCTTTTTCTCTCCTTAACGAGCTGCTTTGCTCGGGGGTCGTCCGCACGCCGCGCCGCCGCTTCTCTTTTGTGTGGCAGTAGTGGTGTCGGACGTCGAGTCCCGGAGCGAAGAGGAGAGGTGGAAAGAGAAAATGAATGAAAATGAGAGGATGCTACTGTGAATCACAGGGGAAAGGGGTGGATCGAAAACGATTCGAGGAGGAACGAGGAGAAGGTATATGATGGAAGTGGAAGGACATTAATGATCTTAAGAGAGAAGACAGCTGGAACAAAAGCGAAAATTGCTACGAAAGAAGAAAAAAAACGAAAGAGAACTAATAAGGATTATTGGAGGATGATGAACACAAGGAATATACGAGGAAGGAGAGTGAGTTCGATGACTATGGTAGTGTTGGGATGGTTTCCGAAAGAAATGTAATGTAGATCGAGATGTATTTTTGTCAACAAAAATAGAGCAAAGAAAATTAATACGAATTATAGAGGGAAGATATATATACGCCTAGAGCATAGATGACTGAGATGAAATTAGAAAAGCTATTAAAAGGGAATACATAGGTATAGGAAATACCCTGAAAACAGTGTCCTATTTGCTTGGGTTTATTTTGTGTATTCACTCAGCTCAGTTTGTAAAGAAGAAGTGAATTACGATTTTATTTAGTTTTATTTCCAAAACTGTTTTCATAAGCTATGCTCTGCACGCACCCTACGTTATACATATTGCATTACTCCTTTAAATAAAACAAGGTAGCATGATACTGTATTTCTGTGTAGTAAAGTGTTCATTATGTCTTTATGATTTGTTCCAATTTTTTTAAAATCTAAGTTGTAATCGTATTTTCCGAGATACCCTAGGATTCAGATTTCAAGGGTTATGAATTTCGATACTCAAAGGGACATGGGCAGACAAATAAGTGATTTGCGTAAAACTTTGCTTTTGTCAAAACTTGCTTTAGTCACATGATGTTTTAAGGGCGAAGAATCACATAAAATATTTATTTTGCTCCAATTCACCTGTTGAGTTTTTCATGCATACGTACTTAAACCTATCGCAAGAATACTTATTCAGAACGTGAAACAGAATATTTTAGCAATAGCTAATGTTTTTAAGTAAGCATACACAAAAGGTTAATAAACGATACAATCTATTTTTAATAATTGTTAATCGTCTAAATATTTATCTTGCCACTTTCGAAACAAGGTCTATGATCATCACAACACTTCCAGAGACGGAATCGTTTGGTCTTTGCAGAGAAAACAAAGAAGAGTCAACTAAACAAAACAATCTCGTTTACAGCTAGGGTTAAAAACAAGGTGGAGAAATTATCATATTGTTGATAGGTGACTCTCCCCCTAAAACCACATCCCATTAATACGTCGAACTTGAATTTTAATAATCAACGAGGTAGGTGTCAATTTTTAAAAGGGTTGATATATTTGTTTTTCTTAATTTATCTTATACTATCCAGATATGTATCCATGGTTTCTAAAAAGAACTAGTTTTCTTTGAATCAAATAAATTATTATTTCTAGTATCGCTCGTAGTGATACTCATATATGGTTTTTAAGAGATTTCACATATTTCTACTTTCTCATATTTTTACAAATATGTAGAGGTATGTCGCAAATAAAGCTAGAAGTGTAAGGCTCCATTCCCTTCAAAACTAATTTGCCCATTTATTGAAAAAGTTTTATTTCCTAGGAAAATCAAACCCGTGGGATCACCTCGTAAGTCGTTAGAAGTTCTTAAATTTCTTGGTTGACATAGATAAGATAACATCGTTTTATTACACAGTAGAATCTCGTTGCTCCTTTTTAATATCCTCCAACAAACAGATGCTAAAATATAACAGCATGTACATGTTTTCCTACTTAAATTATTCAAGCAAGTAAAAGCGAACAAGATTATCATGATTGTTTTTAATTTTGTGAGGATATGTTATGATATTATTTCAGTGGAAGTATATCACATAACCCCCCAGGGGATTTACATCTAGTAAGAACATGTCTGGCAAACAAGGGGCCCCGAGCTGAGTCTGGTATTACTTCCACTTACTTGTTATAGGCTCCTTCCTTTCTCTTTCCTGACCTTCCTTGGTCATCTCTTGTTCTTTTCGATCCCGACGCTATTAGAGCTAGGGTATCTTTCATTTTCCTCATTTTTGTCCCCCCCCCCTCATGTTTTATCNATTTTTGTCCCCCCCCCCTCATGTATTTGTCCTCCCCTCCTCATTTTTTGTCCTCAATGTTTTGAGATATGTTTTGGTATGTTATAAGTCAGAAGGGTTTTTAGTGGGTATGGTTGAGTCATTCGGGAAGTCCCACACGCGGGGAGGGTCATGTTGGCTCTCCCTAGTGCGTAAGTGCATTTTCCCTACCTGTTCAAGTTTTTAGGGTGACCTTTGATGTCGACGAGCCGTAAAGCCCCTCAAAAAAAATCACATAATAAAATTTTCATAAGAAATATTTAGAAAATATTTGATTCCTCAAGTTGAGTATCTCAAACAGTTCAGTACTTACTTTAAATTTGTGATTAAGGTTCTCACACTGCCAGAGGTAGGTGAACACATTGTTTAATATTAAAATATTTTCTTCACATCTGAATTGTTAAAAAGAAAAGTTCTGATAATACAGCAGACTGTATACCAAGCGCCATGAAGAGTAATAGTGTTTTTATTTCATTGAGAGGTATCGTTTGTGAAATTCTCTAGCGATTGATATTTAGTCAAAATAATCTATACTCGTTCACTCAGCATTTCCATCAATCAAGTGTTAAACAGCACATTTCTATTTTACTACATGCGGTATGCAAATGCTTTAAAATTGGTTCACTCATTTGCCTGCAACAACAAGGTATGTGAAATATTTTGAAACATTAAATAACGACATTCCCAGCTCAGTATTGCGCATTCCCCAGTGTTAAATTATGTACAAAATGTGATATTAACGAAAATCAATTACAGATTAATGCCTTCTCTATAAAACTCATCGATTGAAACAATATTACGTAATTTCCGTTGGGTTTTCAGCTGTTCGATAT